>JACATO010002187.1:1117500-1242059 GCA_018389105.1 Nautilus pompilius
AGACAGACAGAGAGAGACAGACAGAGAGAGACAGACAGACAGACAATTCTGTAAAATTACTGAAGTAAATAAAACTGACCTCTGTTTTTTATTGCTTGTCTCCATAGCAAGAGAGAGATGTCGCCTACCCAGGCTTTCTTGTCGTCCAGGCTCTGGGCTTGCATCACATAATTCACTCCAAGGCATCTGCGACGGAACCAGATCTCAAACTTCTGGCTGTTGTCCTCACATTTTTCTGTCAAGCCCATGTCTGACGTCTGCAAATTGAAAGTCCAACCACCCATCACACAATCCACTTTTTAAATTCAGAGAACAAAGCAGGCAGGCAGCTCACCAATTAAGTGTTTGCATTAGTATTCATTATTATTTCAGACTGGAAACAAATGTCTTTCCTTATTAGCAACACCCTAAAAACGCATCTCTTTCCTCTCGGCATATAAGGAAAGAAGAGTGTCACTTTTTACCTTATTTCATAACTTATGAATAAAAGACAAAAAAAAAACTTGCATAATACTTTATGTTATTATCAAAGAGCAGCTGCAATGGTGGCCTAAATTATTCCATTACCTTGTAAAAATTCAGCTAATATCAAAACCCTCTGAACTAAGACTTAATGCAGTAATTCCTTGTGGAGATGCAATTATAGAGTGATAAAGAAGTAACTGCAATTAATGCGCACTTTGAAATTCTTTAACGAAAGAAATAATAAAACAAAACACTTAACTACACCATAACTAGTGTAAAATTTAAAAGTTTTATTATCTTAGGCACCGCCATCGCTCCATGAAGCAGTCTTCAGCGATGACATGTACGCACATCTTAGCTGGTCACCTTTCATTTACTCAGCTCCTGATAGTCTTATTTTTCAAACTCTTTACCAACAGTAAGTCGCAAACAGTTTATTAGATTCCAACTAATGGCAGATGGCGTTCTGACTAATGATTCTGTGGCTTACCTTGAAGCTGTGCTTGTACACGTAAGAATCCAGGACTCCGTTACGATCTCTCCTCGTCTTACTGAACAGGATCAAATCTTCAAACAGAAATACGTGACGCATTGCCTTCTTCCTTCCTTGCCACACAATGAATTCATCCTGACGAAGCAATCGGCCCTGCTCTTGAAGATTGACCTGCAGGAACATTAGCATCCAGTCTTTTGAGAAAAGCATTGTACTAGACCCTTCCCTGACAAACCATTATACAATTCTTTCAGGAAGTAGCTGGTAAATTCGTAGAATAATGCCCACCATAGGATTTTTGACAAAGACAGGTGTCAGAATAATTCGAAAAATGTAAATGAGCTTTAGACGCATTATTTTTTCATCTCTGCCGCTTTTTATTGTATGCAGAATTACCTGCAAACTTTATTAGTAGACATTAGTTTACTCTTTTTTAACTAGTGACCTAACTCACTGGTCAAATGTAGTTCATTTGACATGTCTAAAATTAGATGTGTTAGCATTAAAGCAGCACCATTTCATTCCTAAATACTGAGACAGCATTTTAGTGTTTTTCATTTAAAAAAAAAAAAAATTAAAATTCTTTTGAACATAATCTTCCACTTCACAATTCAACAGTCTGTTAACAGATTTTGAGAAATATCTTTTTTAAAAAAAATATCTACAATAACCAAAGTTTAATAAAAGATTTTAGATGTCTATTTTCAAGAGAGATTAAGTGTTTTATATATATATATATATATATATATATTTGTCATATAATTAAATAGGTTAAGCCTAATATTTTTATTTAGTATCATAAAACTGATAGAAACTCAACCCAGAAATGTTTTAAAATTGTATATTTGGAAGATAATATTATTTACGAAGAATTACTGTACTTAATACTTTGTTTTTAATAAAAGGAAACCAAATTTTAGAAGAAAACCAACCCTAACCCTCCACTTTGTCTTAAACATGGACAACACGTTTGTGCATAGTAGTAACATTAAGTAACTGAGTCATACTCACGTCACAATCCTTGAGAGAATCCATAGCCAAAAGATCATTGCCATGTCTCAAGTTAAATTTTATCATCTCTTCCGCTGCCTAAAACAAGAAACAAATTTGGTTCTAAACATCTATAATCTGCAAATGATTTCCCCTCATCATACAAGCCATTTTGCCACCATGGAAAACTATTGCAAATGCACTCAAACAAACTAAAAATTTCAGAGTTTGTACATGTAAATCAATTAAACCAAAGAAATCTGTGTAAGTTGGATGCATTATCAATATTTCTGTTGTTACTTTGCCCAATGTTTTATGAGCAAATTAAGCTATTGCAAAGATAATTTGGTTATCTCAAAAACCATTTGTTTTCCACAAATTTTCCATCTGAATGCAACTTTCCCTGTTAAAATTAATTTTTTGAGGAAGAAATGTAATTTGAGCTTCTAGTTTTCTTTATAGCAAGCTTCGTCTACGCAAGTGGTATCCTAAAGAAATTGCAAAACTATAAGAAATACTTTACAACTTCAGGTTTGTGGGGAAAAAAAACTAATGGGAAGACTGAAAGTTAGGGGCATTTCTAGAAAAACTCTATGCCGCCACTCATGGTATGGAATAAATCAACATGAAAGAGGACTCTGCATTTGTTACAATATGATCACTGATAAATATTCAATTAGCTTAGTAGTTAAAGGGAATGGGAAACTGCCATGATCTTAACCAAGGCTTCTCCAAGGGAAGAGAAACAATCAACGATTCTCAAATCATTAGCTCCACTCTCTGCTACTTTATTCCACTAGATAATTCTACTATTTAAAAAAAAATTTTTTCTGACATTTCATGATGTTGGAATCTTATAGTTAGATTGATTATTTATTCAAATTACAAATTGTCCTTATGGTCAAAACACCTAATTACCTTGAGGCTGGTGTAGTCAGGGTCAGCTTCTGGGCACTCTTTCAGCAGCTGCATGAGAAACTGAGCGTACTTTGTCAGCCGCTGCAGAGGCTTCAGGAGATAACTCGACAGGTCCAACATGTCGCCCAGCTCAGTCTGTTTGTTCTGCAAAATTAAATTATGAAAATAAGAATCTCTTAAATCTGACCAACGTAGTGGGGTACAGTAGCAGTTTTGTTCTAAAATTACAATTTACAACCCTGAGATACAACTTTTGGAGAAATCTCAAGGAATTCTGGGCCAGTAAGGGTTAATCTCCTCCTTCATAAACTCGAAGTGAAATAAACAAGTTTTTTAATAGCGATCTTAATGTAGTAGAATTGGTAGTTTTGTCTAAAAGTAAAAAGCAGGTACAGATTCTTTTAGTAAATACATCTGAGAAAATAGTATCATTCAATATTAAAGAGAGTTAGAAAAATTTAAGCCATACATGAATTTTTTTTTTTTTGCAAAGTAGAGTTGGTGAAAAATAAGCAGACAAGAAAAGCTTGCGAGAAAATTCTTAAAAAAAAAAAAGAAACTCACCATAAAAAATGCTCCATGCTCTGACAACAGCTCGTCTGATTTGGGTTTGTTCTTGTTATACAAGGCATACAAATTGAACTCTTCTTCCTGTAAATAACAAGCACTACTTCAATACTAATGACTATATAGAAACTGATTCGCTTTGTCTTGTCCAGCAAATATTTAAATCCCAGAGTTTTAAGGAAATGCATGTCCATGACAGTTCAGTTGATAGAATGTGAATGTTTTCTGGGACAGCATTCAGTGACCCCCGGTTTTTCCATAAGCTTTAGTCACTATCGAAACCTTTTGGACAGCTCGTGCTTGTTTACAAAGTGCTCTCACCAGGTACCCCTATGCAAAGAAAATAGCTTGCTCAGGACGCGAGTATTTCGCACCAGCTATACATATATATATATATATATGACCGTGCAGACAGTAGAATAAGGCCTGAATTTACCCCTTTACAAAATGCTTCTGACTTTCAATGTTAATCTGAACTTTAGATAGTAGATTATTTGTGTTTGGATATTCTTGACGATTGCAAAAAACAGACAGATTGGGAAGCATAACTTGGCGGTGTCTTGGTTTGCAGGAGCCTGACCGCAAAAAAAAATAAAAAATTTAAAAATATGAAGGCCTGGCTGGCTATTGCGACTTACGTGAGAAAGAAAGCAATGACCAATTTGAAAAGGATGCTCTTCGCAAGATTCAAGCTCCTGCAAGAAACACTGCAAATGGAACTGGTAAATGCATTCAATGTTTCCAAAAATAGTATTTTCCTTGCCCCACAGAGGCCGAGGAACGTTTTCTTGCTGGAGTTCTGGAATGTAATTGTTGATAATCAGCTGTAGGGACTTAACATAGTCTCGCTCTGTCTGGATGATCTCTTGTGTGAGATGGAACACATTTCTTTAATATGAAAAGAAAGAAGAGAAAAAAAATGATAAAAAACTAGAGTTAGAATTCATTGCAGCAAAAATGGCAGTTTTTAAGAGCATTAGATCTATATTGGATATACATATGTTAAAAAAAAAAAAAGAAAAGCAGCACAAGGAATTCAGTGTTGATGTTCCAAGGTTAAGAACAAAGTTTTGGTGACTTGGTGAGTATTAGTCAGAAAGGCATCCTAATATTTTGTTCATGCCAGGCTAATATGATGGCACCATCTATCAAGAGCAAAATAACCGGGCTGTGTGAACTACTAACATTTCCGTTAGAAATAAAAACAACTTTAAATTTATTAATTTGTGAAAAAAATTCTTCTGAAGGTTACTTTATTAACACGACTGGATCAACTATAATTAATCATGAGATCATGACTTGCAAAAAATGCACTAATATAAAAGCAAGTTTCCTTTGTCTTTAAACTCTGCGCATCGTCTCACGTTCAAATCATACTGAAGTTTTAGAACAGAATTCTCTATCCGAACCAAAGTGGCTTGGGCTCAATCATTAAACCAAGAACGCATCAAAGTACTTCTAATCCCTCACTCAATGGTCTGCCCACATTAAATTTCCTGAAACTGAAATGTTTATTGAAACAGCAAGTCCAAGTGTCAAATGAGTCAGCCTTTGTCATCAGACCATTCTTATGCACACACAAGTTATCTGATTTACAAGTACCAGAATCAACCAAAGCAGCATTTGCAAAAGCTGGATTGTTCAGATACCGTATAGTGCCTTACTGGAAGGCAGCTGCTGGAATGTCTGACTAATCTGGTAAATAGATTTTGAATTCAGTGTCTTGTACTCCAGTTATTCCACTTGCTAACAAACTGACGAGTAAATGAAAAGAAAAATTTGAAGATGATTAGTCAGAAATATAAGACTGACAGTGTAATTGGAATAGTCAAACATTGTAATTTCTGAACTATTCAAATCATTGCTTGGGGCCAGTAACAAAATTTGTTTCCAAGTTACAATTACACAGCCTTCACTTTAAAAAGTATTAAATGGCTAAGGTTTTCATTTTCCACATTCAGCATGAACTATACAAAGTTATTTCCATGGCAGTAACAGCACACAAAATTGTTCATTTAAAAAAATGTGGATGCAGCTGTTATTAGATGCGTAGTCTATACACACCTTTTCCCTCTTTTATCTACATTTGATGTCAACGGTCTTGAAGCTAAACCAGGAGAGAGTCCCAGGTGCCGGCTGGTGTTCGCTGAACCGAGGAAACTTTTCTGAGATGACTGGTAGTCTCCTTCATCAGGTATACTAGATGAAAGAATGAAAACACTTAATATTTTTTATAATTACCAGCAATATCTTAGTTGAAACAATGTTCATTAAATGGTGCTTTTGCATTCCCTAAGCAGCCAGAATGAACAAACTTGTTACAATCTTGTTTGAAGACAAGTGCTGACAACTAATTCTGTTGTCTTCTCTTTCCTTTGTATGTATGCTTTCAATCACCAAAAACCAAACAGGTCTGTGAAATCAGAAATGATAACCAAACTGTCTCTGTCTGTCTCTCTGTGTGCGTGTGTGGACTTGCAAATTGTTTTTTTTAATATAATTTTAAATCTTTTACACCCAACTATGAGGATATCTGGATATAAGGATTCCATGAAAATTAGGTTTAAAATTATAATGATGTCCATTACACTTGTATACCATAAAGTTCTGTTGATGTAGGTTAAATGTCCTAGCCACAGCTGAAACTTTCACAGAAACAAACAAACATTGGGAAATGAAACAGCTTCACGAAGATGCTTAGCAAGTAGATACAAAAAAACAACAAAGTTCTATAATTGCATTTTCAGTATCAAAAACGCTTGAGTGTAGGACAGGTCTGCAGATCTCATCATTTCATACAATCTGTAGAAATCAGTAGACTACAAAACATTTCCAAATTTCTTGGTAAAGTTTTGTTTCATTAGGTATGAATGTTCAAACCAACAAATTCAATTTTAAAAATTTGTTGGTTTGCTTTTTCTGAGAGGAGGAGTTCTATCAAAAAACACCCCCCCCTTTTTTTGTAATTAGCGCAATTGAATAAAACAAAAGGAATATCCATTTCCTAACAGCCAAATGGAAATAAAAAGAAACTGGGAGGAAAAGCTGCATTAAGTAATTATGAATATACAAATGAGTCTTATCCTTTGGGCAGGCTAGATAAGAGTAAACCTGTGACCAAATAACATGGGTACATTGGGGTCAGGCATACAACAGGATAAACAGAAAATCAGGATAAAGTGAAACAATAAGAGGTGACCCACTTGGCAGAGTGAGTGAGTGAGTGAGTGAGTTAGTTCTCCCCTCCCCAGTTTATCAGGAGCTAGAAAAATGATTAACCCCCCCCCCCCAGGAGCCTTTCATGCCAGTAAGGTTCATTTTGCCCAACACTCTTATTAAGAGCACGAGAAATTCAGAATTAACCAAATAACCGTGGCTGCAGTTTTCTATTATTGCAAATTACTTTTTTCTAAGCATCTTTGTAAGAAAAGTAATCATTTAAAACAAACATTTTTAAGGATAACTTTTTTTTTTTCTCTTTCTTTTCTTTTAGGAAAGTTACTTTTCTGTAACACATTTTGTCATTTACAAACACCAAAGGGGAGATAACATTTTATATTTCAACAAGGTGTCATGCAACACCGGATATCCTTATAAAATAATAATAATAAAAAACCAAACAAAAAGTTTTTAATTTTTTAAAAATAAATGCTGAAATCCAGTTTCACTCTTGTATTAATTCGGTTTAGCTGATAAAATTAACTGCTATGTATAACCTTCATTCATAACATAAATCCATATTATTTTTTAAAATAATCACTACTTTTAATGCCAAATTTTGTACAATTCTCCAAATGAAAACTGAAAAAATGGCTTTAGAACATGAGATTTTGAGAAACTTTTTTTTAAATATTTGGAAACATCCGTTTGTTTTTTTTTGGGGTGGGGGCAAAAAAAGAGAGTGTGAAATGATTTTCAATACTGGATATTTTGGTAACAGCTATCAGCTTCTTTTATCTTACACTTGGATAATATCAGCAACACGAAAATATTTAGCCAATTGAGATTCATGGCCTTGCTATTATTAACAGACCTTTCATTTTATTTTCATTTCAAAAAATCCTTTCCACAAAAAAAAAAAAAATAGGGGAAAATTTTTTTTAAAGTACATTTTTTTGTTATTTCATCTGTTAATGTCACAAATAGCATTTTTTTTACTTACGTCGATAGACTTTCTGTACTTGCTGAGGCAATTTTGGAGCATCTCTGAAGCCTTTCATCCGGAAGCAATGCATTTTTGTCTTGAATGGGTCCGCTTATCACAACTGAGCTACCTGGTGCCCGCCTGAAATGTTTTTTAGTCGGACATTTTAAATGAGTTGCAAGAAAACCCGATGCACCCCTGGGAAATATTTTCCCATCTTTAGATGATGAGTCTAGCAGATTTTCATTTGAGCCTCGTAAGCGTGTGTTGGTGAGACCTTTGGGCAGACAGGTAACCACTCGGTGGGACATGTCTTCAGTGATTAATCCATCACTGAACAGCTGCTCTTCACATTCCACTACTTTCTGAATAGACAAATGTTTTGGCTGTTTTGGGGAATAAGAAAACTCACCTGGCACTTGTGACCCAGAAGCGCCATTTCTGGCAGTCAAGTTTTGCTGCTGTGTTGATGCAATGGCCTGAAAATTGGTCACATAAGCATCAGATAAAGAAATGCCTTTTAGGCTTAGTGGTGACGTTATGCAATTGCTTGGTTGTACGTTTTCGTTAGTAGTGCACTGTTTCTCAGAAACCATCCTCTCTTTCGCTTCAAAATGGTTTTTCGCTCGTTGAAGAGCCGACTGCCGCAACAGCAAAAGGTTGAGTGTTTCTTCGCAACGACCTTTTGCAGTCTTGCACTGCTCAACAAGTTTGTCATTGTCCACCTTCTCACTTTGGTCCAGCATGTGTGTAAACAAATCCTGCTGAAGGGGCGGATGCTCTTCTATGTAACATTCAAGACTCTTTATCACCTTATCACATCCTTCTGCTGAGGTACAGAACTCCATGTTCATGCTGGCTACATACTTCATTGTCTCTAGAGCCCATTCATAACACTGCAAAGTACATAAACAAAACCTCATCAAATTTTAGGTGCAAAAATCAAGAGTTAAAAGTAATCAACACTAAACTACACCAATAAACAAATTTCTTTTTGTTGACAGATGCCAGGAAAAACAACAATTACAAGATCCAGTCCCCCCCAAAACTTCTTCCACTATCTAAAAATTAAACTCTAATAAAAAGCGTATAATTAAACCAGTAAGGCAGCAATCTTATTGTGATCTCTGTGTTGGTTATATCAATTATTCACAAAACACTCAAAAGCATAAGACAGATGGATAATACATTTGTTACCTGCTGATGAAGATGTCTGTATAATGATTCAGAAAGACAACAAAAACACTCTTAGCTGTTGAACAGAAGGCTAGACAAACTACTGTCACCAGATTATACGATGTAAACTGCACCACTAACGTGAAAAGAAGACTCTCTGCACAAATACCAGCCAACCAATCGGCTGGAACAACAGCTGTGAACAATAAAAGGAGAGGCAGAACCACTAAACACAGTTAAAACAGGATAACAAACGTCACTAATATTTCTGTCCTTAAGATTTTTTTTTGATTTTTTTTTTAAAGGAAACTTCCTGGTTCCTTCCAGCACCAGTGCTCCATTTTCGCAACATCCCACTCTTTAGTTATTTTTAAAACACCCACAGGATAGCCCTCCCCCCTTTTTTTTAAAAATGAGATAACCCTTTAACAAAGCTAAACCACGGCAAGATGCCTCAATTACACCACTGTAAAGTTTTAAAGTGGTAATGACCACATTCTGGAAAACAGAGACAGACAAAATAAACACATTAACACAACAAGAAAATATAATTTAATGACTTACTGGCAAACTGCATGTCTGTTACAGACCCCCCCAACCCCCCCTTTTTAAAGGGGTTGGGAATTAGAGTCTTAAAGTTCTGAACTCAATTCAGCTAAGGAACTTGAAGTGAAGAGTTCTGTAAGATAAACAACACACACACGCACGCACGCACGCGCGACAAATATCTAAAATATTTTTACCATATATACCAGTTCCTTACAACAACAGTAAAAACAAGGGGCATCAAGCTCAACCACCACTCGGAACCAGACCATACATTCCCAGAGGGGGTGGTGGGAGATTGGTTATCTACCACTTTCAGCTAGTATCTCAGAGATGCCATTGCCAAATTTTGCTTTGTTCAGCGGCTGTACGTTAACGTATTGTAAACCTAACCCTGTTGCTAAAGTTTGAAAAACCCTGATCTAAATATTTACTTTGACTAATCTCTTTAAGTACCTGAAAGTTTCCACAGGCATCCGGATGAGGCTATTCTTTGCTTTCAGAATAAACTAACTGTTTTGCTGACAGGGGGCCCTGGAAGGTTGGTGACCCGTGTTTGCACTGTGGAAACAGCTCTGCTATCACATACGCCTCAACTTCCCAGGTATCCTCATGCTACCCAACTGGCACACAAAGGACTCCTGCTACAATTCTATGTATATTTTCTCAATTATTCCTTGCTCTGTTTTTGCCCAAAACTAATTTTATAGATTCCTGTTCATCTAGCCACTTACAGAAAATATAATTCACAACTCCATTTATGATGCAAAGACCCTTACTGGAAGAACTTTTTTGTGGAGAATCATTATCTGCGATTAAAAATTAACAGAAATAAACATAAACAAAAAATAGCAAGCGAATAAAATTCTTCTCATGACTGGTTTGGTCGGCAACCAAGAGATCCAAGCGCTTGCCAGCATTTTAACTTCAATACAAGCAAAACCCATGGAACAAGCTGACCGCTTTTAAGGCCACTCGACAAAAAAAAAACAAACAACAAAACATTCATGGTATATTTCCTGTAGGTAATAACTAATTACAGGGGCCAGCTCCACCAAACCTTATCCACTTGTTGTAGGCTTTTCTTGCTGCCTCTCAAACACTTGAAACATTCTTAGCTTAGTATGCATTTGTGGTTTCTAAGATAATTCTCCTACTGGCTTCATCCAGATATATATATATATATATATCATGGCTGTTTAGATGGGTGTTCTACTAAACAAGAATTATTATAAGTCATAAGGACACCATAAATTAGAATTTAAAGTTCTAAAATTAAATTCAAATATTGAGATTCTTTCTTGATGGCTTTCCAGAGGACCAACTTAGTAATCGAGCCTGACCTGCGGCTAGAGAGTTAAATTAGTAAAAAGTGGCAAATGTCTGACAAGCCCCCCCTTTATTTATTTCTGAATAAAAACAACAAATACAGCAATTTAACCCCTTAATCGCCAGGCCAGATAACAGAACTAAAACATTCTCTACAAAACACAAACAAAATATATAAAATCCAGTTCTAAGTAACGCCACGACATGGCTGCAAAGGTGCTTTATTAAAATAATGGCATGTAATACTTCAGATTATATTTAAAAAAAAAACTTAATGGTTGGTTGTAGGTGGCAGCTATTTTCTGCTTTGGGGGCAATTAATGGATATTTTTAAAATGTAAAGTTACAGTTTAAAAAAGAGGAAATTGTGTTTGTTGTAATATGAAGGTATCTTAAACATTGGCTACCAACAAAACTCATTTAAAAGCATTTTTAACTGATCATCTTTTCTAAATAAAACTAATGAACAAGAATTAAAGTTTGCTTCTTGTTGTTTTTTTTGTATACCCTTTTCAACTAATGCATTTACTGTCCTGTTTACAAATATTGAAACAACTAAAACAAACAAAAGAAGAAGAAATTTTAAACACGCACAAGGTGTACAAGTTCATTTTAGATTTATTGCTATGCTAACGAGCCCTAATTTCGCCTATTGTCCTTAATGACTCATTACTGGGTCGGCTCGAGGGCTGTTTAAAAACGCGGCTAACATCTATTTGGGTGGGGGAAGCATTCAAATGTGCTGTAAAACATCTTAAAACCCAGTTTTTCACGCATCAACGAATCCTTAAAATTTGTAAGCCAAAAACAGAGGCAGTTGGGCGGTCAGCAAAAAAAAAAGAAGAAAAGTTTCAGAAAAGACAGCTTTAATAGATGCTAGTAAAATTTTCATTGCATTGCCCCCGTGCGAATAAGCATCGCGTTCGTTTCTAATTAAAGGTTTTCTTCCTTTCCACAAAAATTTTAATTTAAAAACAAGGATAAAATCTGTTTCGGTACCACCTACCTTATCCAATAGAGAGTAGCACCTGTAGTTGCTCTCAATCTGTTTTTTGCTCTCTTCCAGCTGATTTGTGAAACAGCCAAGCTGTTGGCGGAGGTTTTTAACCAGGTCCCTGTATCCTGCAGCATCAGTGTTGTTACCAGTCTGGCTAAGCATGCTACCTTCCTCTATCAAGTCATTTCCCTTCTTTACACGAGTCTAGTGGAGAGAAAGAAAATTACCTTTGACTAACTATAAATTACTTGTCCGAGTAGTACCTCCAGCCCCCTGGAATTATTAGATGACCCGGATAATTTACCTCCCCTCCCCACAACCCACTCTTCCCTCTTCCTCCTGGCTCACTTTATCAGCAGATGAGGGCATTTAGACAACCAGGCTCACTAACTAATTAGCTGGCCTGTCAAGTCAACAGTTTCCTGTGCTTTTTTGACAACTTTTGTAAACCTTTCTAAATGAAATGGGGAAAAACATCTATTAAAAGGAAAACAAAAATCTAAAATACAAATGCATTCAAAGAAAACAATTGTCTGTCTTGATTTACACCCCTTTTTCAATCTTTACTATAAATTTAAAAAAAAAAAAAAGAACTGTCTAAGAGCTGGTATTTATTTAACTTAGAGATCAGGCTCAGGTAGACACTTCAAAATTTGGACTTTCAGTTTTGCAAACGATGTAGCCCAAAATGAGATTAGCAAATTTATAGTGAGATATTTGCATATAGTACACTTAAAAAAAAAAAAAATAGTAGTTTTTTTTAAAAATTGATATTTAAGTACAGTTTCTTATAATTACAAGTTCTTCTTTCACATCTTAAGATTTCACAGTGCAGAACCATGGCATTCACGACTGCAACTTAGTACACGTCCCAGTGTATAAAGCACCAGATTACCCTTGGTCGTGCCGTTCACCTCTGTTACGATACGCAGCATGCAGCTGCTGATGCTTACTCAAGCCCGGTAGACTGGAAATAGCTGCAACTAGTCACACTTTTCATAACGCACGCAATTTTCACATGTTAAAAAAAAAAAAAAAAATGTAATTTTATATAATTTAGATAAAATATCTTAGAATGCCATGGAAGCAGCTATTTATTTGTACTATTTTTTTTTTTTAAAGGTAAGTTTACAGTTTTACTTACCATTTTCAGCATTTTCAAATAAAAAGGAAGAGCAAATAAAGACAAAACTACTAACTAATACAGCTCCACTGGAGGGATCAGAGCAACACCTGGTTAATTGGTTACAAGTCGACATTACTGTTCTTTTAATTAAGGTTTCCACAGATAATTGCTGCGATTGTAACTTGGTAGGGGAGAAGCTCTATCTTTAGTGTATGTAGTAAAATAAGAAAAAGGAACTTCAAACAAGGAGATTACTACAAACCTAGTACTTTGCTCAAGCAAACTTCAAGAGTTCTGAAAACACATAGCCTAGAGGCTAAACCAACATGGGTGACTGTGAGCTTTGGTCAGACATATCTGCATACCAATGTTGTAGCACCAGCTCTGGTCATGTGACTGAACTCATGACAATACCCTTGCTGCAGATATATATATGATAAAGAGTTACAGAAGGAAGAACAAATTTCTGGATGTATATATGGTTATAAAAAAATTGTTTATTCTTACACAAATGGATGCACACACAAAGAAAAATTTAGAAATGGTATATTACTGGGATGGGTAAAGAACAGAATGTATTTCTAAACAAAGAAAATTTTCTTAAATGTCAAAGTCAACACAAATGAATCACCCAAGGCAGTAGTTGAAGATAGGATTTTAAATAACCATCTCCTCGTATTCCTATAACTATTATGCTTTTTAAAGAATTTTTAAATACATTTTAAATAAATTGAATATTTTATTGTACACTTTTTTTTTTTTATAAATCTACCCCAAATTTGTGTCTCATGCTTTTCATGCAATTTTTTCAATGAAAGCAAATTCTACTGAAATCCATATTTTACTTCATGCCGACTTGGAGATCATCTAAAGGATGAAGGAAGCTCCATTTTCAATACTTCACAACTTACTAATATCATATTCACTCTATTGTCAATCAAGAGAACTAACCCTTTACGCCAGGAACGTCCAAGAAAGATAATCTGTTAGCATTACATTTACGGCCAGATGTTAGTGGATGAGAAAGGATTTGGTTTGTTCATTAAAGGTGCTGTCTCTCTATTTCCAGAAACATTTAGGTACAAAATAAGAACAGCTGTACAATACCTGGGCGTTATTTTATTTATTTTTTTTTTTTATAAATATGCCATGCAATGAGATACTGTAACATATTGTCTTTTTTTTCTTTTTCCTTCACGCTTAAATAAACAAAAACTATTCTTTCTTCGGTTAAAGGAGAGAGAGAGAAGCCATTTAATAATAGGGAAATGTGTCACATCACACGTGCGCGCGGCTGGATGGCGTTGCATCTGTTGCTGCAGACAAAGGTGCCATAGTTCTATCATCAGGAGCCAGGCCCTACAACCCTTTTTCCTCTTCTTCCAGATTAACAACACAAACCACTGTAGCGTATAAGCATATTCAGGAACCAACCAGAGCCCAAATAGTTATGGAATCTATAAACATTCAGCCATTAAAAAAAAAGAATAACTTAACTTATAATAAAATATCTTCCACCTTCAGATAACCTCGTGGTACCCACGACCCCACCCCAGGGCTGCCAAAGACCACACCCCCTCATCCTGCCGGTGGAGTGACAAGATTTCAAAGTAGCCTACCTCGAACACGAACGTGTCGGAAAGGTAAACCGAAAGTGCGCTGCTGCTTTTTAGGGGTTCGCTCGTGCAGAGAGCCCCGTTTCCATCGGCCCAGGAACCGCGGTCTGCTCAGATATTGGGTTTCGTCCCTGGAGACGACGAGCGCCGATTACCTTTTCCTGAATTTGTCACAGCAAAATGGCGTCGGGTGTACCCCCCCCCACCCACCCAGCCTCTCTGGACTGCTGCCCAGCAAAGTGAGTCCTGCTCCTTCTATGGACGAAGTGGAAGGTATTGCCAAGATCTGGTGGGCTGCCTTCTGACGCAGTATTGAGATTATGGCAGCCGGATAAGATGGACAGGAAACCATATTTTACTCGATATTACTTTCATTCATGCAGACAGACAAGGGAAGACCGAACACTGGCGGTCCCCCCGCCGAAAAGTAGCAGAAGCCCATGTCTGAAGCGCGGAGCTGATGGGACGTCGAGACCGTCAACGTGCTGACGTAATAGTATCGCGACACCCACACGCTCAGAGACCAGCCGGTGAAGTAACTACATCTAGAGGTCTACTAGACGTCGGCTCGTCCGCCGAGCCGTGCTGGTTTTGCGATGGCGCACCTCTGGGAACCACCCCGCGGGACTGTACAGTGTCCATCACTCCGCCCTTGGGTGCGCTGCAACGTTAGAAACACGAATCCCGCCGAGTCAACTACAATGCACCATCGGAAAGCATTTTCCGGCCACCACGGTTCTTGGATGCTTCCAGCACCCCAACCTCGCTCAGTGCTCGAGGCGCGAGTCTTGGACTGCGAGCCCGGTACACGGAACCGGAAAACGCTCTACCGATTAAAAGCCCACACGGGCAGCTTCCGGCAGGCGATGCCTTTGCAGACTCCTTGGCCCATTCTTGAGAGAACTTGGCTCGCTACTGTTGCTCGGGGGGGAGAGAGAAGAAGGCGACCCACGTTTGAGATTGAAATGCGGCAAGTCAGCAGCAGAGTTCAGGACAGTCTGTTCCCCCCCCCCACCACCTCCAGAACCAGTAATTCTCTGGAGGGCTGGCACCGAGCTTTCGACCAACGAATGGCGATCGCACACCCATCAGTTTGTGGGCTCGTCGCCCAACTGAGGAAAGAACAGGCCACTGATGGACGTTTGGCCGAGCTGGCAGCGATGGGATTCAACACAAAGCCACAAAACAAAAGGTACAGCAACGTCATCGATAACCACCTGGGGGAGACTAGTTTCCAGCTACTGCCAATGAAGACGGACCTCCATACCTGAGGGCACTTGCTCATAATATGTGACTGGTATGATTTTAATTCTCTATAGCGGATTTCAGTCATTAGCTTACTACGTGTCTATGGTTGTTTCAGAACGTTTGTGTTTGCAATAGATGTCTATGTATTATTGTATCCTATTTCTTATTATTGTCAGCATAACGTCCCGGTCATCATCAAAGTTTGTCGGCATATCGTCCGCACACGCAGATTATAGATATTATGCAAATCTACTTATCAACCAGATTATCCCACCAGCTATTTAAAAAAGAATGTAAAGAATTCTAGGTTTTAGTGAATAGATATTCCTCGTTTCTCCCCCCCCCGCTTTACAGATATAAACAATTTCAAAAGAATTAATTTTCAATCAAATGATCAATTGATAAAAGCAATATATATATATATATATATATATATATAGTTCAAGTGTGATATTAAATGATTTAATATAAATCTCGATGAACCTTATTGATTGTCCCTGAAATGTCACTCCACCTAACATGATGAGGCTAATTGGGCTCCATGAAAATTAAAATCCCATGACATCTAGGTAATGTGCAATTTTTGCACCGGCTAAACAAATTAACATCAAACAAATGTCTGGAATCAATCAATAATTGCCTTCACCTTGGCTAAAGAAACTGTAACTAAGCAGTCAATGCTTGCTTATTTTAGAAATCAGATTGTACATTATTTACGACTGCATGTACTTGCTTTATGCTACATCAGAAGCTTAGAAGAAAACAAATTTTTTTTATTTATACCGAACACAGTTAGAACTTCTTCGGATTGTCAGACTGGAGGAGCTCTCTCTCTCTCTCTCTACGCAGATGAAATTAAAATGATTCACCTGCGGTAAGTGAGAAAGAAGAGAACAAAAAAGGGGGGATGAAAACAAACCCATTATGTTTTCCTTAATTTATATATTGAAGATGGAGTGAGGGAGGAAAGAATCTGTGTAACTGCAGCTTTGGAGATTTTTCTAATATGTGGTCAAACCTGACTTGCTGACGCTGACGTCAGTTTGTCCGAGTTTCTGGTTGTGGGAAATGGTTATGGAAGAGAGAGAGAGAGAAAAAAGACAAAATCATCATCAGTGAGCTAATATTTTCATGCATTGTTTCAGTCAAACTTTATCCAATTAGAATATTTTAAAAAAATCAAGTGCTTTCATTTACTTAATAATTAAAAATTTGTAAAAAAAAAGAAAAATGCCTGCGAGTTTACATAAAAGCCATCAATTTGATACCATTGTATTCATAGTAGGGACATTTTCATACTGGTGGATTGAAACTTTTAGGAAAAACTTTTCTGTCTCTTGATATATCCTAGTGAAAGTTTCAAAAGGTATTAAATCTTTTTTGTTTTTTTTTTTGATAAAGGATCATTGGAAATGATGAGGTTAAGAACAATGCCATAAGAGAGCTGGCGTAAAATAATTGCAAATATTAGTACAATAAAGCAACAAAATTAAACTTATTGCTTTATTTAATTTAAAAAAAAAGAAGAAAAGATTATTAAAATGTACTCCAGTAGCTGCCTAAAAATCTGATTTAGTTTTAGGGATTTTTTTTATGACTATTACATAACGTATTCTTTCACGTCATGCCTCAGTTTGCTACAGTATTGATTTAATGATGCTATGTTGCAAGCAGTTGATGATGTAAAGCTTTAGCTTAAATACCTTTATTGTTTTTGCCACTATGTTCTTTTATAGTAGTTTTGTCTAAATATATACCACACACCACGTGAAATCTGTAAGGGTACATACCAGACGCGTAGCAAGGGTTCTCAGCGCCCGAGGGGCAAAGACCCTTCTGGCACCCCCCACCCACCTCATATGTTTTGATTATTTGTTTGTGACTCATTACCCACTTAATGACAATCACAAAGAATCAATCACCGCCTTATAAAGAGCTAATTTAAAGTCACAATATAACATCTCACAATATCACAACTGTAAACCTGGAACTAATGAAGTATCACATACTTGGTTTACTTACATAATTTGTTAAATTGTAAACCATTTTGATATTTATTTCATCCAGCATCATTCAAAGTCACACAGCTAGAGTAATCTCTCAAGCATGCAGAATGCAGTCACTTGTGGTGTGCATGTATTATGAAACAGATTGATGAAATACTACTTATGTTTACAAAACTGTGCATATACTTAACTAGATCTTGTACAGGTAGCATTCTGGTATTCATTGTTACATTATATATGAACCTTTCGTGCTTTTGCTGCTGCAAATGAATCAATTAAACTATCAAAATTTAAGATACTGAGTACGTCTTTTTCAATACTTAATATTGCCGAGTTACTCAGTCGTTCTTGAGTCATTGAAGTCCTCAAGTATGTCATAATTAATTTCAGCTTGCTGAAAGACCTTTCACAACTACTGTGGAAATTTCACGGGCGGAAGTGGCTGGTTATTAATTGACATTATAATTTATAGACCAGAGGAAATTCTGCGCCCCTTCAGACCTGCGCCTTTTACGTCTCTGGTACACACTTAGGAACATGAGTGTGTTTTTGTAAATTTCTAATCAATTTTTTTCTCTATACCTGCATATTAGACAAGAAGTAGAATTATTAAAAACTTTTTAAAAATAATAAACTAGTTTCTTTGGTGCAAAGTATGTATGGTGTCCAGCCTGAGTAATAAATGAATTAGGTGGCAGTATGTACAACATGGTTTATTTGGGCTCATCTCCTGTCAAGACTCTTGTTGCTATACACACAGTATCAAAGATCTGGTGTACATCCACAGCAAAAAATGTTGCGGCATCATAGAAATTTAACAAAATCTATCTTCAAATCACACTCATGTAGCTTGACACTGTACCCATGGCCCCTTCTAATTGACTGGTCCTACTTGTCATCATGATCTCTAAGGTCTTTCCGGAAGTCTCGTATCTATGCGGTAGATTTCAAGTTGTCCCATTTCACAATTTCGGTCACTGTACCATTAATAGTGTGGATGACCAGAAGACGGTATGCACCTGGATGGGTTAAGGTAACAGTATCGTGGTAATCTGACTGGGTTAATTCGACTTTATATCAAGTAAAATTAGATGATTCTAGAGTGAAGCAAAACTTTTTGGCTGCCATAGCTGTAGCTATAATCATAATATAACTAATATTTACCATTGCTTGATGGTAAGCTTGTGAGAACTCTTTCTGTTGCTGATGTGCAGCTTTAAGATTATCTGCCAGTGGGTGGTTAAACAGCTTTTCTTCTGCTGAAATCCAGCCAAAGATCTGTGGAAAAAAAAAAGCAAAGGTTTATTATCATAGCTACAAAAGAAAAATTATTAAAATACAATAAGTTCAAAACAGAACTGTGTGTATTAAAACTTTGATTTTCTAGTGTGTTGAAAATGTTCATGTAATGGAATAATTGATGATAAGACTCTTAATGGACATAAAAATGTGATAATACTATGAATTGATTTCCAACAATTTTCTGTTTCACGTTTTACTAATTTATGATCAAATAAATCCTGGGCAAATTACCTATTTTTGAAATAATTATCTTTCTCACTATTTTCTCTCCCCTCTGCATTTCAGTAACAAAAGTAAATAAAAAAAAACAACAACAAAAAAATAAGTTGAGTCAAAGTAAAGTGATGGATTTTTGTCTCGTCTGAACAGGTTAAAATTAAAAGAGGTCTTTGCAAGTGCTTCTTGTTGTTGATGGGTTGAAAGCCCCATTCGCTTGGAAATCTTGTTACGTTTTCGTCGTGGAGCACAGGACATGTGACTGAACGCCAGAGTCTGATAGATAAACACTGAACAGACAGTTCCGCTCTTGCGTGTAGGCCAAAGCTTTTGTCGCTACGGAACAATTCTTACTTGTTGCCATCAAATATTCTATTGATTTACCTGGGCAGATACCCGTTGACCCAACTTGAGTATTGTAAGCCATTCCATTTGAAATCATAAAATGTGCCAAAGCTCATCCTATTGGCTTGAAGCCGCATTGGTCACCCAAAGGGAAGTTTGAAAAGTTATAGCCCACCAACTTATACTAACTCCGCAGGTACAGAGCCTCAAACATACAATTAAAAAAAGTGGGTGCTTTATTTTATGCCCAGAATAAAAGCCCCCATCTAATTGTTTAGTTGTTGCAAACACAAAGCAGCTGTTGCCATGAAATTTGAAAAAAAAAATTATGTAGATTTCAAAATGGTCTACGACTTTTTTTTTTTTTTATTTAAAGTAATTTGACAAATTTTTTTTTGCAATAACAATTTTTAAAGGGGACAGACTTTAAGGGATTTCAGTGAACTTAGAAAAACTTTTTTTTTCTATTTTTCAAACATGATGCCATAGCTCTCCCAACAAGTGAGTCAGCACAGCTGTGTGTGATAGTATACTGCATGACTGCTCGAGTCATGGTTCCTGCTACCAAGCCAGCTCAAAAGCATTGGTTATGAAGATATTTAATCATTCCTTACATGACTTTGACAATCTGTGAATAGTGAAATCTGTATTTAACGTGAAACCGCAATTGTGTGAACTTTAGTGCGTCTTTTAAACCCTGGCTCTATATTAACTGTCATGCTTCCTGGTGTGTGGTGTGTCTCGTGTCATAAGGCTGGAAAATGTATATTAGAAAGTTACCACAGTAGATTGACTTAAAAAAAAATAAATATATATATAGTATTAATAATTTTTAAGAGTTGCTTTAAACAACAACAACAAAAGAAAAATGTGATATAAGTGGTTTTACTTTTTAGTTTGTTGTTAGAAAGTCTACATTAATGTGATTGTTCGTTCTCCTTTCCCTAATATATCTACGATCGGTATGAAAAAGATGGCAAAAATAGTTTACATTGTATGGAAAGTAGCTGGGTGTTTTTAATGCTTGGAAATGTATGTTTGATGCATTTGGAAGTAATCAGATATTTTTATTGGCTTGTTAAATTTAGCATAATATGAAATGACTTAATGATGTGTTTTTTTTTTAAATTCCTTTCTTTATGAAGCAGAATTATTCTACCCAGGTGACTATATATATATATATATATAATGCATTCCCCTCCACTGCACAAAATACAGCTGGCTTTCAAAAGTATTGGCATATTCCAGATTCTTTCAAGTTAGCTATGACACTAGCATAACAAAGAAAGCCATGCTGTAATACAAATTACTCTTAGTTAAGGCTTTTATTTCAGACAGTAAACAGTAGTATGGCGAACTTGGCAAACCAAAACAATGGGCGTTTTCTCTTTAACAGCTCATGCAACAGAAACAATGTGACATAAATAATCAGTGTCTAGTTTAAAGCAATAAGCTTTAACTGGTATTTCAGCGAGGTCGGGTCTAAGTTCACTAAAAAGACTATACATTTTCTGGCCATAATAAATACATTGTATTCTTTTCCTTTGAATTTCTCTAATGCTTAAAGATGCTACATATAAAAATCAGATAAACGTTTCAATTTGGCATCACAATGCAAGGCAAATAAAAATGTAAGAGCTTTTAGGGAGGGGTTCTTCCACCGTGGTGAATATGCTATACAACCACTTACATCGCACATTTTCTCTCTCATTCCTGGTCCACCAAGTTTTAAGTGATCAGGTTGTTTTTCTTCCTTTTTTGGAGGTAATAAGTAAAGATGATGGCATCGGTATAGTGTGGTAAATATTTAATTTCAGCAAAATCATTCGGCAAGACTAAGGAGCCTACGTACAAAAATATCGTCTTACATCACGATCAGAGAATGTAAGAGCCTCGGCAGGTTTAGTTACAGCTTTGCCGATTCAGCCTGACCCCCCTCCCCCCTTTTTTTGTTTTTTTTACAGTAAACCAAGAGAAAAAAGAAAGGGTGCTTGCCCCCTGTTTAAATAAAGATTGTTTGTAGTAGTTAATATGGATCGATTGTCTTTGATCGTTGCTCGGATAGTGTAAATAAACCACTAAGCATTAGTAGAACTGCTGTCACTACTTTCCACTTGGCGCTCCGAGGTTATTCCGAATTCTGGTTTCTCAGTAGGCTGACTGGTGCGTTTCAGATTACACAGGCGGTTCAGTGCCTGGACTGCTAAGGTTGAAGGATATTGGACACCTGCCTTACTGATCTCCAGGGACATTCCTGTGTATTTTGTTTGTATTATTCCTCTTTCATGTCATTTTTAAAACACTTCATAATCTTATTTTACCTAGATTTTACCTTTTTTTTTTGGATCTTTATACCTGATTGGGTGGGTCAAATGTCACACCAAAGGTTAGACTGTATTTCAATTTTAGAGACATCTGGATTTATATATATATAAAAGTTATGGCTACCAGAAAATGCTAACTGCTGTAAAATACCACATTTGGGAAAATGCAGATAAAAACCTTATTGCCAAGTTCACACTTCCTCCATTTACGTTCACTTCCTGTAGCATCAACAATATTCACTGTTTATGAATCAAGAAAAACAAAGCAACAAAAAAAAAGAGAGAGAGAGAAAGTATATATAATGGTATAGTTTTCTGCTATTGTGTTTAGTTGCAGAAGCTGTCAAAAAAATGCAGTAGATGCAATTGCCGTACCTTGTTGCATTCCGCCTCATACTCTCTCAGCTGCAGGCCCTGCTCCAGCTTGTCGAGCCTGTTTTCCGCCAGCTTCACCAACTTGGCCATTGTTTTCTGAAGCTGTCTGTACATGTCCTCGACACATTTCATGGCGCCCCTTAAAGAAAACAGCAAAAGAACACTTTTTTTCCTCAAAATTTAAAAACCGAAGTCAGTTTTAAAAAAGAGCGTGCACACACACACACACACACACACACACACACACACACACACACCACACACACACACACCGCTCCTTTAGTGCAGGAAGAGGTTACCCAAGGTTTCTGTCATCACTTGCTGAAAAATTTCGTGTTTTGAATTTGCAGCTCGTGGGTACAACAAAATCAACAGCAACAGCAAAAAAAAAAAGAACATGTCAGATGAGCCATTCGCTTTGTAAACTGCTGCCATTTTGGTAAGCAGGTGTGTGCACCAGAACTCCTTGTAGCAGAACATCAACAGAGATCAGTTTTTCAGGTTTTACCAAAGCAATAATGCGCTGGACATTCTTTTTTTAACTTTCTTTTCTAAATTTATATATATATATATATATATATATATTTTTGTACATAAGCTGTTTGCCAGAAAGAAAAGAGAGATTACATCAGTACAGAGATGTCAGTACGAGAGAGAGAGAGAGACAGAGAGATGATTCCAGTATAGAGATTTCATCAGTACAAGAGAGAGGGATGGCATCAGTATAGAGAGAGACAGAGAGAGATGATGCCAGTATAGAGATTTCATCAGTATAGAGAGAGATGATGCCAGTATAGAGATTTCATCAGTATAGAGAGAGATGATGCCAGTATAGAGATTTCATCAGTACAAGAGAGAGGGATGGCATCAGTATAGAGAGAGAGACAGAGAGAGATGATGCCAGTATAGAGATTTCATCAGTACAAGAGAGAGGGATGGCATCAGTATAGAGAGAGACAGAGAGAGATGATGCCAGTATAGAGATTTCATCAGTATAGAGAGAGATGATGCCAGTATAGAGATTTCATCAGTATAGAGAGAGATGATGCCAGTATAGAGATTTCATCAGTATAGAGAGAGATGATGCCAGTATAGAGATTTCATCAGTACAAGAGAGAGGGATGGCATCAGTATAGAGAGAGAGACAGAGAGAGATGATGCCAGTATAGAGATTTCATCAGTACAAGAGAGAGGGATGGCATCAGTATAGAGAGAGAGACAGAGAGAGATGATGCCAGTATAGAGAATTCATCAGTACAAGAGAGAGGGATGGCATCAGTATAGAGAGAGAGACAGAGAGAGATGATGCCAGTATAGAGATTTCATCAGTACAAGAGAGAGGGATGGCATCAGTATAGAGAGAGAGACAGAGAGAGATGATGCCAGTATAGAGATTTCATCAGTACAAGAGAGAGGGATGGCATCAGTATAGAGAGAGAGCAGAGAGAGATGATGCCAGTATAGAGATTTCATCAGTACAAGAGAGAGGGATGGCATCAGTATAGAGAGAGAGACAGAGAGAGATGATGCCAGTATAGAGATTTCATCAGTAGAGAGAGGGATGGCATCAGTATAGAGAGAGAGAGAGCAGACAGTTTCCTGATACCTGTAATCATCTGTGTGACCGAGGGAGTCTTCCTCATCTTTAAGTTTGCTCAGTGCTGCATTTCCTTCATCTTGCAGCAGTGCCAGCTGAGGGGCCTCAAAAGTGGAGCGAACGTGTTGGTCGTGGTTCTCTATCAAACTGCATGCCTCTTGCATTGTTTTCGGCACAACATCTAAGTCAGTGAACTGCCTTTTTGTGTCCATCAGGTACTTCGATACAACTTGACAGCTGGTCATAAATGGTTCCAATCTCTGATAAGAGAGAGAAATAGAAAGATTCATGTCAGGTACTTTTCTGAGATTCCACCCTAAAAAAGACATGTTTATCTCATGTATCCATTACATTAAATTCTAATTTTAAAAAATACAGAAGTCTTGCTTTCTTTTCACTACTATGATGTTGTGATTGCTTCATCATGTCTGGTTTGCTCTATACAGTCTTCTATGTAGATGACTGATATCTTACTGAATAGTTATATTATAAAACTATCTTAACATTTTTTTGTAAATAAATTACAAACATATATCCTTCGAACATTTAAATCAAAAAGAGAAATGGTTCAGTAATTTGATTTTGTAAAAATTATATTTATTACAAAATACTTTGGATGATATATAGAATCAAATTAAAACATAGAAGAAACACACGTCAAAAGAGTAGAGTTATCCAAAAAAATTTCTGATTCCTTATAAAAGTTTTTCAGTAATTATTAGAAGTATAATTATAACCACTTAAAAAAACTTAAAAAAAAAACATGATAAACCAAGACTAATTCACAAGGGACATGTAGAGTTATCTCCCATATTTAATAATGAAATATTCAAGTCCTAATCTGAACCAGAGAATTCAGATTATCAAACAGTTTGTGTGTGATGTTCTTGATGGGGGTCACCATAGTTTATAGTTAATTGTGATAAATTTACGCAATTATGGTGTCACTAATTATTTTGCTATGGATACAAGAATAATCACTGATACAGGATGACTCATGATGATAAGTAAGGATGCTGTATTTTTAAAATAATGAATAATAATTCATCTTTTTAAGCAACAAAGCAGTTTAAAGAAAACAGTGTTAAAGGGAAACTATAATGGTACAATGTGATTTTCATGGGAATTAACTTCATAAATAAACTGCATGTGTATCACATGGATTCTCCATTTGAAACTCACAAACAAGGACACCTGCTACTTAGCAAATGTTAAAGCATAGCGGAAACTATAAAATCACTGGCCGCTTCCAGGTGATGAGTATCACATTCAAAAGTTCAAAAAAAGGTTTAGATTCTTGTGCGATTAAATTAATTAAATAATTTTCATATTAGCTTATATGATAAACTATCTTACACTGGCAACGCGGATTTCAAAACTACAGTTTCATTAATTATATCTATTTAAAGAGGCTTTATGTGCAATTTCAAGCTGTCGTTCTTTTTTTTTTTAAATCTGCCAATGATGTAGAAAACCTTCCTACAATCAAGCACTGTAACGAAAGTTCACAAGTTGGTTCTGAACATTTAGCCATCAAATCAGTAAGACAAATGAAGTTAAATGTTTGAAGAAGAAGAAAAAAACTTTCTAGAAAGAAATTATACTAAAAAAAAAATCAGCCAAAAGAAGGAAGAAAGCGAAAACTAAAAAAGTCTTGGATCTGCTTTTGAAGACTGACACATCTTAGCGACCTATATATAGCAGCTTTAATTGTTTCGTCCAGCATCATGACCCGCTGAACTTGTGGAATGGCCATTTTGATTTGTTAATAACAATTCTTTTATTATGTAACTTGACCCGTGCCAAAACTTGACGAAAGAGTGATTTTGATTGGTTTACTTCTAAAATGAGGCCGCAGGGACAAAACTTAGCGGCAGAACAGTTAATAAGTTTTTAAAAAATGCATGGAAGTTTGTTTGTTGTTTTTTTTTTTCCATATCATAGCTGCGGTACCAACCATGGGCAGGCAGACAGACACCTGTGTTTCAGGCCTCATCAGGTAGCAAAGTTTTTAATTTGGAATTTCTTGAAATTATTGGTGCACCGTGATTACAAGGTGATATTCAGAAAATCAAAGTCGAAATAAAATTGGAAAAAAAAAAAGTAGCAGCATTACTCCGAGAGTGGGAGAAGGGACAAAGTGGACGAAAGGAATCGAATATAGAATGCAACTCGAAACTGTACAAGCAGATGCTTTACATTGAAGTATAATTTTTCTGTACCGTTCGAAATCGTATCCAGCTTTCGTGGTGATAATTGAAATGACCGTCCAGAGCCATTGGAAGCTGGCTAGGATCAATAAGCATGTGGAGTTGCTCTGGCGAAAGCACAATATCTATCTTCACATTTCCAGTAGCATCATAGACAGGCGAGCGGAGAACCAGGGCCTGGGTTGCTTTTTCAGCTAAGATGTGCACCGTTTTCAGGCATCCTGGATGATGATTCTGGAAATATTACACATCAAAACAAATTTGGTTTTAAAAAAAAAAACACCCAAATCTATTGTGACACTATGTTGGCGAGGATAGCGTCTTAGTAGTGGGAAGGTTAAACAGGGCTATAGCAATATGCAATAAACAACCAAAAATGATAACTGGTAGTAATGGTATATATATATATATATAATTAAAGGTAACCTTTCTTTCTAGATGAAGATTTTCAAAAGGAGGAGAAAAAAGTAAAATTTTTATCTTTTTAAAAAACTCCGTCAAACTTGCTAAATAGTTTCTGCTGATGTTGGCGGCCTGATGTATTGCAGACTACAAACCGTTAGTTTCAGATATGAATGTAATGTGAAATCTTATACTTTTTTTAAAATAT
Source organism: Nautilus pompilius (assembly GCA_018389105.1). Lineage (NCBI taxonomy): Eukaryota > Metazoa > Mollusca > Cephalopoda > Nautilida > Nautilidae > Nautilus > Nautilus pompilius. Next base: position 1,144,101 of record JACATO010002187.1, read on the forward strand.
AAAGATGGAAAAACCCAAAAGAGATTGGAATGAACATAAGATAAGAAAACCCCACAAACTTTTTTTTTTTTTTTTTTAAAGAACTGAACTAGGGTTTTTTTTTTTTGTAGAGAAAAAAGAAAACTGATAGAAATTCACCGATGTAGTGGTAGGTAAGTAAAATAGGGTAAACATACGTGTGCAAGCATGCACGCACACAGGCTATCAGAAGGAAGATGCGAGATGAGTTGTGAACACTTACAGGAAGAGAAAGTAACAACAACAAAAATGTCTTTACATTAAAGAAAAGTATTGAGAGTTGTAATTAAAAAACTAACAGGTGCAGTACTTCTGTTTCTATATAGCCCAGCTGAATATGTATGAAAGTTTGGAGATTACATGCATTGACGGGGGAAATTTTAGGGAAAAAAAGCAGCTGTATTCTGTTTGTTTAAACTGGGTTGAAGATAATGAATAAAAAGATTCCATAATTCTCAACTGGGAGTTAATGCGGGACAATAAAGTTTTGACATAATGCAGGTGGAATCTAATGCTCTGTCTTCACAGAAGAAACTAAATTGCTTATTAGACTTTTACTTCCAGTGCATGCTGAACCGCATTCTGTCTATATGTATCTTTTTTTCAAAGAGTCTGGGTTTCAGATTGGATTTCTTGTTATAACATCATGGCTGTAAAAATGACACTTGGGAAAGTGACTTAGGTGATTTTACAAATACGCGATTGAATCCTGTTGTAAAATTGTAATCAGTGATGAGTGGGGGGGAAAAAAACTGCAGTGTTTGAAATACTGAGAACTGTTATGGTCCAGTCACCGTACAAGTTGACAAAATGGGGTCATCGTGGCCAAAATTTCACGGATTTCGTAGTTTTGCATAAAATGTGGTGCCTTTACAGGATTAAATAGTTGTATGAAATGTAATAGCCTTATAAGGTTTCATTAAAAGCTTTGTATAAGATGTAAGTTTTCAGTGCTGACTAGCTGCAGAATTAGAAAGAATTTGCAATATAGTTAAATGAAGCTTCACAAACATTGCTCAAGTCAAAGGAGATTCCATTTTTTTTTTTACATTTCGAGGATCTATAACACTGGTCAACAAGTATTTTCCATCAAGCATATGTCAAGGTGTACTTAGTGTAATTTTTAATGCTGATTTCAAATATACAGTTAGTTTTTTGACATCACGTACAGTTTTCAAGATGAGAAAGTTTTTTGGTTTTAGCTCATGCATTATATAGAAATTCCAATTAATGACGTGTATGCATGTATTTCATTTACATCATGGAAACATACCTTTAAAATAAACTACATTATTCATTGCTGCATAGTTCAGATGCAATATTTCATCATCTTAAATTAACCAATCAAGTTTTGTCTGATGAAATAGGTATTTCAACATCTCAAATTGTCCAGTCATAATTGGTCTGATGAAATATTCCATCATCTCAAATTCAATATAAGTATAACCGTTTGTATCTATTTCCTTACTTGTTTTACAGTGTTAACAATGTCAAGACAGTGTAGAAATCCTCCTGATGTGTTTTGTTATGTCTGTGGACAATTTATTGTGAAAGCTCAAAAACGTACAATAACACCAGAGATCAAGAAGATTTATAAGCTATACTTTGACTGTCCTCTTGGAGATCAGGACAAGTTATGGGCACCACATTTTATCTGCTCAGCTTGCTCAAATGGCTTACGTGACTGGTTCAATAAGAGGAAGAAGTCCATGCCTTTTGCCATTAACCCTAACCCTGCAGAGTGGCATTTGTTTATTGACTCTTCAAAACGAAGTTTAAAAGCTGTACTTCTCCATAATGGTAATTTGAAGCCCTCCATTCCTATTGCACACTCCGTTCATGAATCATATGAGAATATGTAACCTTTACTTCATGCCATTGCCTATGAAAGATACTCATGGAAAATATGTGGAGATTTAAAAGTCATTGGAATGTTAATGGGAATGCAGTCAGGTTTCACAAAATACTGTTGTTCCTTGTGTCTATGGGATAGTCGGGCAACTGACAGACATTATTTGGAATCAAACTGGCAGACAAGAACATCATACCAGCCAGGACTGTCTAGCGTCAAGAATACGTAGATCCATGTAATGTCCTATTGCCTCCTTTGCACATAAAGCTTGGACTGATGAAACAGTTTGTAAAGACACTAGGGAAGAGAAATGTCAGAGGGTTTGAGTATATTGTAGAAAGGTTTCCCAAAATCTCACAGGCGAAGTTGAAAGAGGGTATCTTTGTCGGACCCCAAATTAGAGAAGTACTCACAGATGTCAACTTCAAGACAACACTGGATGAACTGGAACTGCCTGCCTGGAATGCTTTCAATTGGATCTGTGAGAATTTCTTGGGCAACAAGAAGGCAATGGACTACAAGGATGGCATCAAGAATCTTCTGAAATGTTACTCAGCAATGGGTTGTCGCATGTCACTGAAAGTTCACTTCTTGGACTCTCATCTGTATTTCTTCGCAGATAACCTTGGAGCAGTGTCTGATGAACATGGTGAAAGATTTCACCAGGACATTAGTGCTATGGAGAAACGGTACCAAGGCTTCTGGAATGACAGTATGCTGGCTGACTACTGCTGGGCACTTTACCGTGATCAACCAGATCAGGAACACCGCAGGAAATCCAAATCACAATGTTTCTAAGTCTGTTGTTCTAACTTTGTCTGTTTTGTCTGACCCATTTTTTGTGTATTCACTCTTTGTAGAATGATAGTGATGATTTTTAACTCAATAAACTCATTTACTTTCTAAAAAAATAATATGTCCTTATTTATTACGTTAATGATTTCATATATACAAATATGTAAATATTTGCATGTATCTACTGAAAAACTGATACGGGCTGCATACAAATGGAGTGAAATTTTGAAATCAGCATGAAAAATTAGTTTAAAAAAGTTGGTTTGCATTCATAATGAGTATAACACATTTAATTTTGTTGACCAGTGTAATTAGATAAGCAGGTAACAACTTGAAGCAGAAGTATAAGATAACATTTAGTTTATAGATGCAAAGTCAAAATGCTTCATAAACACAAATGATGTACAGTGACTAGTATAAAATTAGTAGGTGGTCTAAGTATATAATGTGTAAGTCCTAGATCAGCAGTCAGTGGATACAGGTGTCTGGTCCATGTTAAAGGTTTATATTTACCTGAGCCATAATAACATGAATATTCATAATATGAAAACTTATAAAATTTGTTTAATGCTATTTGTACTACCCAAAGAATACTAAGAATCAAGGAGTACAATGTAGTATCTTCTGAGACTCTAATGGTAGCTTTGCATTAGCACCTTCTGCTCCTGATAAGTCTTTTAAATGTTGACCTAAGCCAGATCATCCCTTTCCTCTAAAAAGCATCGCCATGTTCCTGCAATGTTTATGATAGCACAAGATATCTTGCAATCACAGATTGAAGCATGTCCTGGCCACTCCATAAGGATGATTGCTTCTTGCTCCAGGTAATAGTTGACTATCCAGGTAAGATGCTTTCGTGAAAATGAAGTTATCTTCAATGGTACTAACAACAGGTCTCGAGGAAACATCGAAGATCTCATCACTGTACCTTAAACTTGTCATGCTGTTCTGGAAAGCATAGAGGTCAGTCTTGACATTCCAACTAGTATCACTCAACACAACCAATGAGCCACCTCCATAGCAGTTATGTTCAGCAACAGCATCTTGAAACATCTCCCCTGGTTTTCAACAACACCCTTCCATGCTGATCTACAAAGTCCAGACAAAACCCGAACTCCTCCGTGAAAAGTACACGGCTTATTTCTCCCACAATATACCACCCTACACAGTCTATAGCTCAGTCCCACTGTGCCATAGTCTACGTAGCACTACCAAAAGTTTGATGCTGACTCCAGGCCCAAGAAATGAAGCCTGCTAAGCTCATTTGCTACACAACATGGAGTTGCCCCAGGCTCCTGAATACTAACAATTTCTCTGGCTGCTATATGTTGCATCTGTTATTGTCGTGTTATTCAGTATAACTAATTCAGTGATGAAGCACTTATTAAATACCAAAATGATATCATGTAGCATACTGACATTTACATGTAATCAGTAGGAGGCTACAGTCATGAGGAAAGTTGATCGTAAGGGTGGCTAGTGTTAGGAACAAAAAGTAAATTGTACTGGTATTAGATGCACCTATTCATGGTTTGTTGAATAATCATTTGAACTGTAACAAAGTTTGAATAGTATTCTCCACACACTATCTAATCCTGTAGCCAATCACCGGGTCTTTTATTTACTACCAGTACTCTGTAATATAGTAGCAGCCAATAACTGTGGACTCACCAATGAGATGTGGCATCAAACTATCACTAATGTAGCAACTTTTTTTTTTTTGCAGTTGCAGTTTAAATCATACCAAAGCAGGAAGATGGATGTTGGAACAAGTGTTTCTTTTACGCATGTAAACTCAAATGTGTCAGGTGTGGAACTATTTATCACAGGACAACAACCAAAGAAATGTTCAAACCCTCAGCTGTGCACCTAGAGCTCGGTAATCAGGAAACCAAAAAGAGTTAAGCAAATACGAAAGGTAAATTCTTTTTAACTATTTTTATCCAAATTTTTAATTTGGTAATTAAAGCTTTTATGGAGTGCCACAGCCACCACCACCACCCCCCCCTTAAAATGCTATGCATCAAATATGGTGAAGTGGATGTATCCAGATGGAAAGGGTTAAAACAATAATCTGCACCACAAAATAAAATTGGAAAAAAAAAAAAAAAAGATTATTGAAGATCAAATTTTCTTTTCTTTTTTTTTTTTTTTCCAAACAGATAATTCTGAAATATATGTTCAAATATTCACCTCACACAGGTAAAATGATTCCAGAAGAGAGTTGATGATGGAGCTGGTCGTATTCCTGACATTTGCAACTATGGTAATTCCCTGAGGTGAACTTCCTTACTCTGTAATAATAATAATAATAATAATAATAATAATAATAATAATAATAATAATAACAATAATAGTAATAATAATAATAGTAACAATAATAATAGTAACAATAATAATAGTAACAATAATAATAGTAACAATAATAGTAATAATAATAATAGTAATAATAATAATAGTAATAATATAATAGTAATAATAGTAACAATAATAGTAATAATAATAGTAACAATAATAGTAGTAATAATAATAATAATAATAGTAATAATAATATAATAATAATAATAATAACAGTAATAATAATAATAATAATAATAATAACAGTAATAATAATAGTAATAATAATAACAACAACAGTAATAATAATAATAGTAATAATAATAATAGTAATAATATAATAATAATAATAATAATAGTAATAATAAAGCTTTAAAAATGTGCAATAAAAAAAAGAAGTCAAATGTTCCATTATACTTTAATTCTCTTTTCAAAATCAATATTAGAGGGGTATGAATTATGTGACATGTTCTATTGTTTGAGTTGTTATCACTACCCAGTGAATTAGAAACTAGGGGCTCATGAGTTCAAAATCAGCATTCACCAAAAAAAAAAGATGAAAGGAATACAAATTTCCAAGATTTCTGATTAGCATACCATTGTTGTAAAGGAAGTTAAGTTAGCGAAGTAATTCTGGCATAGCATCAAAACTATCCTAAGAAGCAATAGCAGGGAGAGTTCACTGAATTATCAGTAACTGTAGAATTGTAGTGGTGGTGATAAAGGCCCAAGTCAAATACTGCAGCATGGATTATTTTTGAAAATGCATAAGAGATCTAAGCCTGAGACCCGTCTACCATAATGGGGCAGCTGGATTCTTGTGTTTCAGTCTCTGAGCAATATCGATGCTTAAGTTAAAAAGAAAAGCAAAATAACAACAATATTTAAAAAATGACTAAAGAAAACATTACTGTAAAGCTACATTCTTGATTGATATTGGTTGTTAGGTGAAGCTGAATTAAAAAAGATTTATCAATATCTGTTGGCAGAATTTCTTTTTTTTTTTTTTAAAGTAAAGATATAAATTTTCCACTAGCAGTGCCAAAGATGCAAAGTGGCATGCAAGAATAAAAATAGATGTAAGGGAGATAACATAAAGGGATAAATGCATGTGCATGCCGGTGTGTGTGTGTGTGTGGAAGGGGTGGGGCGAGAGATCTCATCAGTCTAGAAGGTTTAACACTTAAATCATTTGCAATCTTAGAAAATTCTGGTCCTTCCACCAAGTAGCATTTTGTTCAAGGTCTTATGGTGCTACAGTACAATGGCACTCTTCATGAGAGTCAATCAATATTTTTACATGGAAGCCTGCTGTTCAATTTTCATTCCTTTTTGTCTATCTGTCATGGTCCCTACTGTGTGCTATCCATTAACCTGATTTCCCTGGGAAATAAAACAAAAACTGGTTTGCACTTGATTTAAACTTGGATTATCAGATGATAAAGTGAAACTAACCCCGATCTTCTGGTTTTAACGTGATCTGCCGTTAAACTCCGATGAGTGGCACACAAACTCAAATAAACAATACTAGCCAAATGTGCACCAGTACCAGTTTGTTTTGGTTTTGATTTACCAGCATTTAAGATAATGGCCTCTCAGAAATGCATTAAAACAGCAGAAGCATAGACGAATTTCCATCTTCTATTGCCAGAGTAAAATTTGAATTGATGTAAATCATCCTGAGAGACGAGAATGAGTCACAGGATTTTACACGCGAATTTTGTAACCAGATTAGCCCCATTTGTTTTTTTTATAGACCTTTAAAGAAATTCTATCCATGTGATCATATGCTTAGTGACTTCTATGTTACTTATACACTCATATTACAGAAAACTGTCCAAGATGTAAAGCAGAGACAACCACGCCTCTAAACTTTATCTTTTATACTCAAAATATTTGTTGTAGTGACTTTGATAAAATCTGAGTTTTTCCTTTCAATTGTAGAAATATGGTCCAAGTCAGTCTGGCTGTTTTAATTTTAACTGCACAGAAATAAAATAAGCTACTGAAAGCGGAGATGTTTCAGACCTGAAACAAACCCATCCCTGTCCCTGTGCCTATAATTATGGAAATGTTCTCACAATTCAACACTACAAAAAGCAGCCTTATCTCCATCCTTGACCTAAACAATGGCCCGCACACCTTTCTGCCATTTGAATTGTAAGCATAGTTGCAGCTCCAATGTCCACAGTCTGCATCATACATTGCTGCACTGTGGGAACATTTTCTTAATTATCTACTGCTGTAGTTTTTTGTGTGTGTGTCTGTCTTAACCAGGCTAAAAGATGCTGAAATAAAATCTCTACACAAATACTCATACATCAACTGAATGTCGTCACCTCTGACAACTAAATGCTTTGTTTGAATAGTGATAAAACCAACAAAGTTGCAAAATGAGGAAACTGGATAAAAGCCACAACACACTTCATAACTCGACTGAGAATTAGTTTAAGCCAGTCACCACGTACTACATCCTTGAAGAAGATTGCACTTGAAACCTTTTAAGTTTAATCTTATGATGGCAGCAGAAAAATCTTTTACGAGATGTAGATTTAAAATCTAGTTCTGACAGCGAGACAGTCAGAAAACCTTCATCCGCCACGAAGAGCATACAAAAATGCTTTGCCCTTTAGTCAGGTTCTTACTATGTTTTTGCTTCAAGTAACTGATCCCCTGTCAAGACTAGAAATTGCCTACAATCTTCTTGTTCTTTTCTGCATGTTGGCCGGGTCGTCATCTCTTGAAGTTTCTCCAAACCTGATTCCTACCCACTAATAAATATTCTTGTCTGTAGTCTACGAACAACGACACGTGTGGTAATGCCGAATCGGTGCTTCACCAAACCAAGCATTTCTAAACTTGGAAAAAAAAATTTCTCCGACCTGCCTGCCCGCCTGTTAGTCTATGGTGGCGATGAGTTTTAAAGTTTCCAGATAAACATTCACCAAAGAAGCAGCCACCTCAGTCTACTGGGGGGAAAAAAAAACAGGTAAAAACTATGAAACTGGGAATAGATGGAGGCAAAATCCAAAGATAATGTGGCAAAAACAGTATACCGAGATCATTGCTCGCCATGCTAAAAAACAATTTTCCACATGGATTTCTAAGTTATTTTTTTTGTATTCCTTGACTTTTTAAAAAAAACAGATGACTGCTTATCTGTTTATATATAAATACATATCTTCGCTGACCATTTTAATTTAATACTCAGCATCTTTATAAAGGATATGTACACACATTTTGCGAATTAAATTTAAAGTAACGTGGAAGCCCACAGAGATAGTTACTATACTCTTAAATTAAAAAAAAAAGTAATAACGCTGGTCAACAGTTGTCTCCATACTTTACTGACATCAGCAACTGTGTGCCCTGGCAGCAGCAGCAGCAGCAAAGACCTTATGCCTTTTAAATCATTATCCAAAAAAAAAAAAAAAAAAAGCCGATGTCAAAGATTAAATAAGCAAGTGTGCTGAACATAAGGCCAAATGTGTTAGGTAACTTAGTGTGGAATGCGAATGCAGATCAAAGGGTGATAAGTAGGTGGAGAGTTTTCGCAGAACTTACGTCATTCGGCGTCTGACTTTGAAGGAGGAAAAAAAAAATCAAGGCTGGCGAAGAGGAAAAGATAAAAATAATAAAACAGATAAGAAATACTGTTGCAGTTTACTTGTTCAGAAATGTCTTTAAATATTTGCTATTTTTCCAAAAAAAAACGTGGATGTTGGTAAAGAAATTATCAAAGATTGTGCACATTTCCTCCACAGATAAGGTTGGTATCTGTAATAGTTTATAAAAAATTTAACAAACCAAAATGAATTCCTTCAGATGCTGGAGCTTTAAGTTTTTCTCAAGACAAGCAAACTGTGGTATAGTTTACTTAATTTTTCCTGTTACGCGATGGTAATGAACTGAGTCCAGTCGCGGTAACGAAGCCGTCGATACAGATCTTTGCTAATTTTAGATGTCTTTCCGCAGCATTAATTTAACCCTTTTTGAAAAAAAAAAGAGATAAAAAAAACAACAAAGTATTAGCTATATAGTAGTGAAGAGAAGGCCCATAAAACAATGGGCACACTTACTGTGATATAGATTGAAAGTAGAGGAGCAGACGGGCGAGTTCTGTGCTGGAGACTTGTTGGTTCCTCCACAGCGGACTGCCAGTAAATATGAACACAACAGACTCTTCCTGCAAGTTTTTCGATCCTGAAAAAACCAAACGGGCATAAACCAAAAATTAATTTTTAATCAGCTTTAAAAAAAATAAAAATTTAAGATCTTGGTTTCTGTACCTTGATGGAGTCAAATTGTACAGGAAGATGATGCAGTTGGTAAAATTATCCTAAACACGGTTGTTGCAATTTTTAATTTTTTTGGAAAAAAACAGAAGAGACAGAAAGTTTGTGATGAGGCATCCTGTTTGAAACCCCTAAACACAAGTGAACCGGAACAGAGAACTGGCTGATCAGGAAGCTCCATTCTACACTAAACAGATGTCCTTAAGCAGCATTTGTTCATGGGTTTTTTCCATCTCATCATCTGTACCGTTGCTGCAACAGCAAAAAACAAAAAAAGCATCTAGAAATAGACTTTGTTAATATTGATAATTCATTTTGATCCTAGTCCCCATTGAAACAGTTAACCTGCTTTCTGTTAATAAAATTTATAAAGTCCTCATATCAGTCCAGAATACATTCATTACATCACTGGTTCAATAAAAATGTTCAGTGGAGCAAACCCACCAACGCACACTGCAAATATGCTTCCGTTCTTTGTTCTAAATTGTGTAAATGGTGAAGTTAAATGTAGAAAAAAAGAGTTTTAAAAAGATTAAAAAGCTACACCAAATCCAATTTTAAAATAAACTTCTGTAATTATTGTTATCATACAAAGATAAAAAAAAAACATTAGAGTTTTATGTTGGGTGCTAATTAAATGGTCAAAGAGACACCAGACAGCAATGCCGCGTGCGCAGATCTAAAACTACACAAAGACAATAGACAAATGAGAAACAGCAGCAGCAGCGATATGTTCAAAGGTAGTGATAATAAAACAAGGCTGCCCACTAAAAGTAGCAGATTACCTGTGTACTTTATAGAAAAGGGCTGCTGTTGACTTTTACAGGAAATTATACACCATGTAAATTAAGATAATCAAAATAAGATTTAAAAATTAATCAGAATTGCAGCTTCTGACCTAATTCAATGGCCAGAATTGTTTATTCTCTTTGAAACTGAAATATTGGCATTTTGAAGCTTTTGGAAGTTATTTACAAAAAAAAAACATGAAAAACTGGTACAGAAAGTATTTCTAAAAATTGTGGCTTCACTCTGTAGAGATAGTTGGTGCCTATAATAATAATATGAAAATTTAACTAATACTGGATATTAAGAAATATAAATACTTATAACCTGTGGTAGAGTATAGAATCTAAAATACGGTTCTATCAGTTGATATTAAACAATATATATACCTACAATGCAATGTTATCAAAGCTGATGAACTCAGATAAAAAATATTTACTAAAAGACAAGCTAAAGTTTGATGAAACTTCCTAAACTAATTGTAATTGAAAAGGCCAGGTCATACTCTTATTTATTACAGCAATTATCTTCTTTAGCAGTGCATTTTGGAAGCATTTCTTTAACTATTGGAAGACTTTCAAGTATCATATGCTTTTTCTCTAGCTTCTTACATAAACAAACACTTTTCCAACTATCTAGATTTTGTTAATTGTCCAGCATTTAGGCAAATGTACTTAATGCATGTCAACCCTAAAGACAATGCCAGCATCTGATGAAAAGTCGTCTTTCATCTTCAATACTAGAGATTAGTTGAAATGGCACAGCTGTAATGGCACCTGGCTGGCTGGGTTTTATTTGAATGCCCCTAATAACTGACACAAATTAAGAGACCACCTTCACATGGTATTTACTAACCGTCCTATTTCATTTTATGTAAATGTCATGTAAAGTTGGTCTTTCACTTCATTGCATTACAGATGAAGTAAAACTACTTTTGTTCGGTGCAAGTTGCAAACCAGTTGACATAATTTGGAGGGAATGGGATGGTCCATTCATTTTAAAAAGATGAATAAATGATAATAAAAAAGTAACTTTTAAAGTTAAAAGTTGCAAATGTGAAAGCAAGTATAGTGTATTAAAGAGCAACTAACAAATTTAACAAAGTTTTTGAAACAAAACAATAACAACTTTTTTTTTTTTTTAAAGCTATTCCATCAATAAGGAGTCTACGACACTGGTTCTATTGTTTAATTCTTCTGCTACTTACTGAACAAGAGGCTTTTCTTGCGTTCTGGGGTCAACAAGTTGGAGCTGGGAAGACTGGGTTTTATATCTCGCATGCACAGATGGCTTTTTTAAGTAGTTTAAAGGAGGAAACATCCAAGAGTTAACAGGCTTGGGATGGGGGGGAGCCCTTACCTCTTAGGAGGAGGGGGATGCTTTACTTCTGCAAACACAAATAGTAGTGCTTTTCTGCAATTATATCAATTTAGTACACTGCTTCCTTAAATGTACCACTGATTTTTAAGAATATCACGGGAGCATTGCACAAAAATAAAGAGCGAAGTTGTAATTCCGTAACAGTCACTATTAATGCCTGGCAGAGAAAGTTGGCTTGCGCTAGTTTTGAAGAAGGGCCACCTACATCTAAATAAATTGCACTAATAGAGTGTTTCTTTTTTCCTGGCAAACTGCACAACTTTCTGCTTCCTCGTAATAAGTGAACTAACTCAATATGTACTTACACTTTAAATCTTTTTTAAGGGTAGATGCTAAAAAAAATCCATTTTTTTTTTAAATTCTGATTTTTATTCCAGTTGTAATACAATCTATTGCCAGAGATTCTAGAACACCGAAACGTTTGTGCAATACAGTAATAATTTTTGTTTTTTTAGGACGACCATTCCACTTTAAACCTGGTACAGAATTGTATTACAAGCCATGCAAATCAGTATGGGTGAGACACAGTTTACGAATAATGGAGTACATCCATGAAATGTTTTCTACAACATGTAGATCTTTTAGCTCTGCAAATCAATTCTCTATCATTTCGAGTGTTTCTGTTTGTTTGCATTTTACAATTTAATAAGTTTAAAAAAAATTTTTTTAAAATTATGTATATTTAAAAACAGGTCACAGAGATGTAGACATTCTCCCTCTGGTTATTAGGTTTTTGTTGTGTTTTACTGTTTCTTGCCTAGTCTTTGTCCACTAATTTCCTTGGTATTTGTTTTCTTAAAATAGATCTTACTGGATTCTCATTTCTTTGTTTCATTAACTTATTTCTAGACAGGTATCAACAAATTTAACATCAACGACTTTTAAAAAATGGCCAGAAAATTAAAGACCAAAAATTTTGTGTGAAATAGGTGATAAATGGAATTCATGATAACAAAAACAAATTAATTATTAAAAGTTATGGAAATTCTAAGACCGTGTTCTGTAATATAGTTCAGTCTTCACAATACTTTTAAAGGGGAGGAAGGACAATAGACCAGATACGTAAACTGTTTTCCACAACATGTACATCTTTTCCTGACCATGAAGTCCATGAGACTACCTTCTCATAAAGAGCCTGAAGGCCAAAGATAGCCAAGAATAACCAACCATCAAACAATTAACTGCCCAGGGTACAACACGGACTAACTGACAAAATTGTTCTTCTACTCAAAAGAATGCTTCGTCGTCTTGGTTGTGAGATGTCTTTTTAGATAATGCTTTAAACTACTGTCTTTTTTTATACTGAACTTGCTTGTTTAGCCACCATTTTAAAACTTATATAGTCATAACAATTAAGAATGTATGCAATTACTCATGGTTCTGTTAATGGTTTACTGTATTCCTTTAAACATTAAGTAAAAATCTAAATAAATAATCTTTAACAGCCAGATGATTAAAAACCGGTTTGCAAAAGAAATATGTAGAAATATACTGACAATGCAACATCTTTAAAGTGCACCTTTGCAATACAGCTGACTCAATTGGTAAGTATTAGCAGAAACACGGCATTGATAATATATGGTGCCAATGTAAAAATAAAAAAAAGGTCAATGACATTTAGCTACAAAACATCATTACCTGACGGAAAAATACGAAAACAAGAATAGCAGAAGTCATTTATGGAAGCATAAATACCAGTTACCAAAAGTTGATCAGATTTTGATTTTGCATTGCGGAAATGTTGGCCTGAGTAGATAGACATGTTTATTCGTCTTCGTTTGTATCATTTTAGATGCAAACATTATTAAGGTTTTCATGCATATACAAATTAATACAAAAATTTAAAGAAATACCACACACAAAATGAAACTCATAAAGAAAAAGAAAACAGCCAAACTTTGGTCTTGCTGGATGAGAAAGATTGTTATACGCAAAGGACTATGTATATAGTAATAATATTTTTAAAAAAACAACTTTAAAATAAATTCTATTTTAGGAATCAGTTGCTTCCTTCCCTAATATTGATCATTTATAATCGTGCATTGAAAATGTAAATTAATTTTTTTAAAATAATTAAATATGAATAAAATTAATAACACCTTTTAAAATCAACAAGCACACACACACACACTATCTCTCATACATATGTATGCTCTAAAATGTAAAGAAAATTAACCATTACCTTTATCTGAATGATTCGTTCTAACTAACTCCATCAGAATATATTGTAGTTTTGTTATGTTAAGAATACAACATGGATATATCTTTGCTACTCCAATGTATTCTGGGAAAGGAAAACCTAGTCAGGAGTTTTCCCACACCTCTTTCTACAGGAAACGGATAACTCAACTTGTGATGCTATTATCATTTCGTCATCAACGTCATCTTGCAATGAAGTAGTCGAAAAAGCAGGATAGTTCGCGGGAGAGCTGCGAGATACTGGCAGAAGGGTTGAATGAGAGGGGAATGGCTTCCTCCTCTGATGAGCAAGCAGACTGACTGTATTGTAAGACTGCACTAAATAAAAAGTTTTATTCATTGTACTCATTGGCTCATACAGAGAAAAAAAATTATATAAACCAATGACAGAAAACCAATACCATTTTTTTTTTTTTGTTTTTTGGTTTTTAAAAAAAAAAAAAGATTCAATGTGGAACAAAAAACCATGGACAGAAAAGACAGAATAACTTTTTTTTTAAAAATTTTTAGCATCCTGTTAAGAATCACCAGAAACTTCCATCAGCATTCTGAAAGTGCTTATCCTGCTATTATACAGGAAGCATGTGTGCAGTACATGTTTTTGGTCTATGTTTTCTTAAATATGTGCAGTATATAGTTTTATGTACAGAACTTATCTTTTTCTAATTTTCCTTGTTTCATCGTTAACCGGAAAACTGCGTTTGAAGCAGTATTTACAATATCCGTAGAACATCCACAATGTGCTTTGAATACTTTAGCTGCAATGTAGAAAGCTCAGCTTTTGTTTCTGTGGAGTCGACATAGAACTATTACCTGGTAAGACTGGTGCCGTTTCTTTCCAAAATAAGGACACATTTTTGTTTTTGCTTTTTTCTTGGATTTCTTAAAAATTATTTTGTATTTTTTAATCCTGGTTACAGGAAAAAACTATACATTAAGGGTGAAACTTCCAGGTGTGCTAAGAATATTATTTAATGTTTTGCAACATGCAGTTCTGACCTTTGCCAAATGAAAATTTCATCAAAAGCCTCTCTGTGATAAGAATCTGGTGGTGCAAACTGATACACCAGTGTTGTGGTCAGCTTTTGATTCATTATCCCAAAGACCAACATAGGTAGTAAGTACTCTTGTTGTTGCTGATGTGTTTGGCAGTCTGGGTTTGCCCTAGGGTTGCTCTACTCTTTCTTATCTTCACTTTCCATTAATAATACTGATGAATGAGTAGATTTAAAAGCAATAAAGCTGCAGATGATACTGGGAGGTATGATTATGGTTTCCCACCTCGCAACGCTATTAAAAAAATTTATTTAAATTCATGTATTTAAACAGTTTCCTTTTAAGTAGCAGTTTTGATTTAATGAAATAACGATAAAACAAATACGTACATAGATAATTTAATGTACGCCTGATAGTTTTACTGCATTAACTACAATAATGACATTAATAATAATAATAATAATAACCGTAGCCTTTGTATAAGGATAGATGACTTCCTGCGTCCTTATAGCATTTACACTTGTTTGGCTAAAGCTGGCTGGTAGAGTCATGATGTATGCATTCCTAAGAAATAATTGTATTTCTTTATGCTTCTAATCAGATTTAGCGCTTCATGCCTTCAGTTAAAGTGCAGAAACAAGCAAATAACAGTGGCAAAAAATGTAAATGCACTTGCATTAAACACCTAGGTAAAATTATAATTCATTGAGTCGGTGAAGAAAGTGACAACTGTAACTTCTTTACATCTTTAAGGATATTTTATACACCAAGGTTTTGCACTAAACATGGATGAGAGTGAAGCAGAGCAAATAGAGTACAGAAAAACCCTTTATTCTTGACAGGATGTGGTTAGGAGTATTAAGAAATAGAGAGAATGAGAGCTTTCAGGCCAACCCCTGGAGTTATTCTATTTCAGGAACAGGAAAAAAAAGTAAAGAAAAACAAAATTAAAGCTGTAGAAAGTTTTGCCACCATAGATTACTGAAAGTGAATAAGCATTTAAAAAAAAAAAAACAGTTTTTATTTGTTTCCTGTAGCTGTGCTGTTTGTTTGTTGTTGCTGTTTTCCTTCTTGGTTATCATGTAAGATGTTTCCAAAGGCATCTCCAAGATTATTATACAAGCTGTCTAAAAGAATTTACTATGGTTAATCAGTCATCATAGGTGTAATCCCGTGGCAAGATAATTCATCATATAGCTTATAAGTTTCGAGAGTATATAGGTAAAATGGTTTATTATTCTATTACTGAAAAATGATGAATTCTTTTCCAATTTATAATTGTGATCCCTTGTGTGAGATTTGTTTCCCTCCACTGCTCAGAAGTCTTATTTAATCAAAACACCTCTGCCAGGTCCAGGTATTCTTTAAATGTCTAAAACTCAAAAATAGATAAATCTAATGTTTTTCAGTTGCTCAGTATATTCTAAACTTTTAAAATCTGGAAACATTTGTGTATACCTAAGCATAACTTTTCTAAGAACTCCACGTCTTTTTTAATGCCTGAACAGCTTATTTAAGACAAGTTTAAACTCGAATATAATTTTATTTTTTTGTATAAAAGTTATATAACAAACTGGTAAAAAATTTACTAACTTGGTGGTCCTTATACACTATTGCCATTCCAACATCTATAAACAGTCAGTTACCTGCAGAAACTGGTTAGATATGAGCAAAGCTAAAAACAAATGGTTTTACACTATTTTTATCTAGAGGAGTCCATAAAACTGAACTTTATATCCAAGTGACAGTACTGATGAAAAATAGAATCAGTTGGTTTCTGCGCATAGGTCAACACTGACAACTCTTCTTCTGCCACCTTCTGATTTGCATAGCACGACTTGTGTATATAACGTCAAATACAACTTTATCAAAGATGCCACACACATTTTGATATTTTTTACAATGTCTGCTATTGTATGAACAAATCATTATAAGATGTAAGCTCACTATTTATTATTATTATTTTTTTTTTTAGAAAACATTTGTAAACAATTCTGCTTCATTCTAGCTAAAGTAAAACAAAGATTTAGTGCAGGGATGGAAGCTACAGTCCACCATTTGCACTGTGGAAATGTGTGTCCCTTTAGGTTTTAGCAGTAGGATGTCTTCCTTGGTCACTGAATGATTTTGAGAAAAATCCCAAATGCTCTACCATATTTTATGGTGATTCGTGTCACTCAATGACTGGAAGCCAAATGGCCTCTGTCACTCTTGGGTCATGACACCAGAGGTCCAATGCAATCAGTTAATGCAGCACTGGAGACTAGAAGTCCACAGCGTATAAAGATAAAATTGCCTACCGTGAAACTTTTGTATCGTGGTGCATACCATGGTATTCCACAATTACATTATAGGAGAAGAATTTTCTGAGCATGATAATTTTTGCATAAGTTGTCAACTAAACACTGGAACTAAGGCTAACAGTCTGGGCAAGGTATTTATCAGGAAGGGTCAGGTAAGCACAAAAACAAACAAATGCTGAATCAGCTTGATGGAATTTGTCTGATCAGCAATTTCGCTCAGCTAAGCTGTCTATGGCAAAGGGATGATGCTAAGTTTTCCACATTTCATCTGTGGTCAACAGTAATAAGTGATGCCTATGAAGATGTGATAAATTTGAGATCCCTCCCACTCAGCACATTTAAAAACTCCATCGCAACTGCAGAAAATCACATCATTCTTCTTGATGGTGGCATTGATTTGTTTTTTTTTAATCTAAAGTACTTCCAAATGTTGGATTTAGCCCTAACATTTTTCATCACCTCCCATTTAGCTACCATCTTTGCATGCAGACGTGTGATAACCATGCGATTAGATGGTCATAAATATATATATTTGTAATATTAAATAATTTAAAAAATTTTTGTTTTGCAAGATTTTGTAAAAAAATGAAACTGTTAACTAATAGAAAAAAAATAAAAAGAAGGCTAAGAAATTCTTGATTAGTTAAGCAGATTGTGTTTAGTACCAAAACAGTACAAGTGCTACAACAAAGGCCAGCTTTGCGTTTGCACACAAAATCATGAAGCACAATAAGCTTTTTTCAGGTGATGAATTTGGAAAGCAATGCATGATTGATGTGGCTGATGTAATGTGTCCTGAGAACAAGTTTGCCAGCATCAGTTTTTCCAAAAGCACAGTAGTACTCTGCATCAAAGAGATCAATGCAAACTTGGTAGCAAAGTTAAAGTAAAAAGCTGAGCTGTTCAGGTGGTACTCATTGGCATTGGAAGATAGCACAGGCTCAGGGACATAGCTCAGCTACTCATTTTCATAAGAAACATCAGTAATCAGCTTGAAATTCCTGAAGAATTTGCTGTCTAAGGATACAAAAACAAGACAAGATTTGCTTGACAGATTGTTGAACTACAAACTGCTTTGGGAAAAGTTGGGTAATGTCATAACGGATGGATCTCGCAAAGGAACAAGTTAAAATGTTGGACTTTTTGTAGAGAATTGAAGAGAAAGTCATAAAGATAAACTTGGATCAAGTAATATATTTTCATTGCATCATCTACCTGGGATGCTTTGTAAAAGTATATGGACTTGTGTGAACCCAGTCATTAAGATTGTTAATTTTATTTGAGCTAGGAGACTGAATTCTCAACAGTTTATTGCCCTGCTTCAAAAAATTGATGCAGAGCACACACAAACACATTTTGCATCACACTAATAATGTCCATTGTTGGCTTAGTTTAGGAAAAGTGCTGAGGAGATTATGGAAGCTGAAGGAAGAAATCAACATGTTCTTGGAAATGAACAAAGATAAAGATTTCTCACAACACAAATAGGCAGATTGGCACTAACTTTGTTTTTGCTGTGGACGTTGTAAAGCACTTAAATGATTTGAACCTGAAACTGTAGAGCGAGAGAGTACTGTGTACCTGAACAGCAGACAACTGTAAAAAACATTCTAAGTCAGGCTACTCCTGCTCTCAGGAAAGGTGAAGGACAGCGTGTTTTGATATTTCTCAACTTCACAGAAAATCACTCGAGTGTCCTTTAGTATGATTGACAATTACAGATAAAGGCTGAATGATTTAAATAAAGATCTTTTACCATCAGTCTTCTGACTTTACAAGAAGTGAGGAGCTTGAACTGATGATGTCTTGTCTGTTTTTCTTTTGAGTATGAGAGAAACTCCAGATCAACTTCAACTGGAACTGTTACTGTTACAGTGCGATTCACCTTTTTGAAAAAAACATTTTACTCAGGGAGCCTACACATTTTTTACACATCATTGAATTAAATGAAATTCCCTAACCTACAAGACATTACAAAGTATATGCTGGTATTGTTTGGTTCTACTAATGTTCATAAGCAAACATCTTCGGTGATGAACAACAAGTCAGTGTTGAGGTATGACTGATTAACATTTGAGAGCAGTGTGTCCTATCTTCACATCAGAAATGGCATCTGACTTTGGAAAACCCACAAAAAACTGCAAGTACTTTTCTTTTTCTCACTTCTATCAAGATCCGATGTATCATCTTAGACTATCGAGTGACAGCGATGTCATCTCATATCTAGCCTTGGCTCAGGCGGCAGCAGCAATTCGGTTATGTTCTCTCAACGTCATCCACACCGTGTGATGCTACACGAAAACCGGAGCAGTTTGCTGAAGACAGGAAGTCGTTGACATTGGAAAATTTGCAGTATAATATTAATAATAAAAAGTTTTTCTTCACTCGAGGAAATCTGGAGGAAACTTCTCTGTCAATAATTAAGAAAACATCTGAGAGAAAAACACACGCAGGTGCGATCTGATTTTTCAGCTTTGCGAAAAGATAATTATGAAGTGGGCCAAGATTGTAAGTCATCAGCTCCAGCAGATTTCTTCGCTATTATTTAACTTTTAGCCAACTTTTAGAGCCGAGGAACATGTCATCCACCACAGCTTCTTCGCATTCTAGAAAACATTTTATTTATCGATGACTATAAATCCGCTTCAGATTCAATGGATTACCCCTTTCAGATGCTTCTTTACATTTCCTTACCAAGTGGAAATTGAACAACGAAGAAACTGATTGGGATGTTCTTTTGAAAATGTCTAAATATTTCCCTTTTAATAGAAAGATAGGTTTCAGAATCTGTATTAAAATATTTAGGGAGGGGGGAAAAAAAATGTCTGATTGTTTATTCAAAAAAGTTGCTTAAAAACAAAACAAAAAAAAAACAGGGCAAATTTGAGCATTTATACACATTTCTGTTTATGGTAAATTACAAAATACAAAAAAGTGAAATAACCTTTTTAACTGCAAGACTTCTACCATGTCAGCACTCTGCAGTGTTATTTTGAGTTAATTAACTTGACTGCTAATTGGATTGCCAATATCTGGTTCTGGTCCAAAATGTCACTCAATTAGTCCAACCAAGTTGTGTTGCCATAACAATCAGTAGATTTTTTTCTTTTCTTTTTTACCTCTTTAGTGAAGTGGCAGTAATCCTTTATCGAAACATAAACTTATAAAGGAAATCTGCCCAGGTTTGACAGTTGCCAGGCTGCCTTCAGTTTGGGGCGTTGGGAAGTGAGAGATCCCCGCTTCCCAGCACCATGGAAATACTTGTTATCTGGGGTGGGGAGCCAGAACCCCTGTTGTGCGTGTTTAAAAAAACACGTCAGATTCTGAAATGTTTACCAGTGATGCTCAGATCTGTGCGTCAAGAACAGATGATGTAGAGCGGATGTGTGTGTTAAAGCAAAGATGCAAGAGCAGTTGTGAATGAGAACATCATATGAAACCGAGAAAACGGGGGCAAAGATAGTGTCCATGTCCACAGGAAGAGAAGTGCAGACATTAGAGCTGTCTTCTTAAACATGCAGTCTCTGTCCCAACCTGAGTGTACATTGAACACATGAAGTGGGTAGTAATTACAGCTGCCAAGAAATACCAAGCCAGACAGTGATAACAGTTCTCGCTTACCTAAAGCTGGACCCAACCTCATGTAAGTGATTCTGACAAGGACTTTCCACCTCTAAGCTGCAGCAAAAAACTCATACAGAGCACCTACTGTACACTGGCAAATTTACGATTAGTATTGAGCAGTCAAAAGCAGGTGTAACTTTCCTGAAAATGTGACAGAATAAAATCTATTTATTTTAAATTGTTAGCATTTTTATTAAATTTTTAACACAGTTTTTTTTTTTTTTTTGGTGTGCATTATGTGACTATTTAAGATCGTGAGCTGTATCATGGTCACAAGGGTTCTGATGTCACTACTCTTAAAGAGTTTTAAAAAGCCCCAGATGGTAGCAGGGCTTATATAAGAATAGTTAATTCATTATATACACACAAACTGGTAATTTATGATCAGTACTTTTAGCGCTGGTATCCCCTTTCCCAGCCTCCAACACCCAAACGTGTAAAAAAACAAAGGGTTCTATTAGAGACATTTTGTGAGTGGGGAACTGGCTAAAGTCTGCCCACAGCAGCAGCAGCAGCAGCAGCACTTCTTTCAGTGGAAGGATTCTTCGATAAAACTTCAAGCCCCCTCCTACCCTTTGCCAAACTCGCATGGAAACCTTAGATGTTGCGAACATCACTCCTTTGGCAGTGAACCAGCCAAGACAGATGGTAGAGACACACTGATGAGCCTCCATACTGAAGTTTTAAGAATATATTAGAGTCATTTCATAATTTCTGTTATATTGTGCACATTAAACATTTTTCCTATTCTCAATCAGTGTTCAGTGTTTTTATTTTTTTTCAAAATAGGATGAAGTAAACTACAAACAAAAATTATTTAAAATATGTCTGTGTGTGCTCTTTAAGTATACGACACAAATTTCAGTTAGCAAGAGCCTCTCTTGGCAGATTTGACGGTGAATGTGTTTTGTGTGTTTATTAAATTGCTTTTCTTAATTTTGGAAAAACTGAAAAGATTTTCAAATACTATAAATTAAGAGACAACTATGCCAGTTGGTATATTTAAAATATTAAGCCAATTTCAAAACAAGATAAAATGTTTGTAATTAAAGTCTGGGTTTTCTTCCAAAAGTATTTGATTAGTAAGTTATCTCCACTTGTCAGCTTTAGTGGATAAAGCATTTTCACATTGTTTATATACTAAAACTCTATCAAGTGATAACTATTATGGGGGGTATGTTCCCATGTGAATTACAAGCCTTTCCACAACTGCATGAGAACCAGCTCTGAATTTCCTTAGTAACAATAGCATTATTATGTTGCAAGTATTAATGCTCAACTGTTTATATTCAGAACATGTTGGTAAGATTGTTTTTTTTCTTGTGTTAGTTAGACCCTCAAAATAGAATAACTGTAAATGATCCAGTCATCGATGTGATATGCAAAAGGAAAAGGATAAGTAAACTCTTCCTGTGTGATGTGGCTGTAATGAATAGCTCCATTTATAAACATAATTCAGGATGGATTTTTCTCTCAGCAGCACATTTCCTGGTTGGAGGCACGGGCATGAAGAAATCATATATATATATATAAGCCACTATAAAACAAAATAAAATTATAAATTCTTTTTAAAGCTGAATTTTTTAGAGTTGGCACAAAGATATTAGTCGTTACCACTGTAAGTGAAAAAAACAAAACAAAAAAAATAGTTGAATATCCAAAATAAATTAAAGTAAAAAATATTTTTAAAAAAAGTGCTTGGCTAACTGTTATAATACAGTTTTTGTCATTTTAGTAAAGCATTTGGTTTTTGTGCATTACATTGAAGAAATTAAAGTTTAAATTTGTATGTGCACAGGCACGTGTGTGTGTGTGTGTGTGAAAATAAGAACTTCGCTGGCATGTAAAAGTATCAGTAGGAGATAACTACTCAGAGATATCTGTTTTCTTTACCACGTGGAACGAAAAAAAGACAAACATATAAACAGTGAAACAAAGGAATGAGGAAAGGACAAACTAATTGAGTCCAGTCACGCACAAAGAGTCAGCGCTCTTTCTTCCATTCTTTGACAAATATTCACTATTACACTATGATACATAATTATTGTCATTTTTTAAATTTCCAACAGTTATGGCTCCTACTCTCTTCAAACTCAGCTGATGGGAAATGCTAAAACCTAGAATCAAACCAGAAAAAGGACACATGCCACCACTACTGAAGGGTTTTGCTATAAATTTGTCCCCCGGTATTCGCGGGGATTACGTCCCTTGAGCACCCGTGAAGAGTGAAAAACCACGAATATTGGACGCGGTCCATAAAAATGCCTATAAACGTCAAAATATAACGTAAAATATAATAAAAAAAATATATAAGTAAATATATAATAATAATTTAATAAAAAATACAACACTCAGAAACACTCGAGATAGCTACACGCGGTAAACTGGGATGATGTGGGGCTGCATCTGCCTGAGACAGCGCCTCATGGGCAGCAGCCAATCAGCAGCGAGGAGAAATGAATAACGCTCTGTGATTGGCTACTTTCAAACCTCTAGCCAATAGCGTTTATTTTATATTGATATTTTTCTGAATTTACGTTAGTATTTATATTACAAAATTAGTAAATTATATTGTTATTAATAATTTAGCGTTAAAAAGCATGAAAAAATATATATTGCCATGAAAGAAGCCATAAAAAAATCGTGGAAGATATTTGTGATTCCACGAATATGCGGGGGCTTCCACGAACAATTATTAGTTAGGTTCTAAGGAAAATTCCGCGAATAACCGGGCCGCGAATGCCGAACCGCGATTACGCTTCCTTTTAGATATAAGGGGTATCTTACTGTATGTGCTGAATCTTCTGTAGCCAAGTCAGTGGAAAGGAATTGTTAGCAGAAAAATCTTGATGGCAAGTGTGGACACAAGAGTAAAGGCAGATTCTTTGCTGTGGTTTCAATGTTAAAGACCTTCCAGATCATCTCTTTAACACTTCCTGGAGTAGAGAGGTGCAAGTACAAGAACATTATTAAGCTAGATCTGTCTATATATCTACTGACATTTTAAATTGTTTTACTTCGGCCAATTGTACCACTGTAACTTATTTATTGTTTCCATGATATGTGTGAAATATTCCTATAGTTTGAAGCTATAAGTTAACATATTGCCTAATGTTGACAGCCAGAAAACATTCTTGAGAGTTACATAAATATTTAATTATGATGCCTTTCAACCTGAGAGACCAAAAAAAGAGATCAACAGATTTGTCTAGGTGTTCATTATATTTGAGATTTAAATGACTTAATGTCTCAGTTAGATCAACATATGTGTTAGATAGTTTAACTTATGCTAATTGTTTAGAATATTTATGATTCTGTGATTTCTAACCATATGCATTTATGTTTTTTTAAAGAAACACTAATCTTTTCTGTTAATAAATAGATCTAATTTATTAGGTTGTTACAAAGGGTTTGTCGGTTTTTACATTGTGTTAATTTGTGGTTGATTCTTTGCCTGCTTGGGAAGGTGTATGTAGATAAGTTATATATCGTTTTGTAGTATGTACTTTGGCATACATTGTGCAAATCCTACCTTTTTAAAAATCATAAAATTGATATTTGTGTCAGGGTTCTGAGTGAAGCACGGATAGAAAGATTTTCATGCCATTTTGCTTCACAAGTTCAAACCAGGCCACAAAATGAGTGAGGAAACTCGTAACATTAAGCAGGCTTGGGGCGAGGACACAGCAAATGAGTGCACATTACAATGATGGTTTGCAAAGTTTCGGTCAGGAGATGAGAGCCTCGAAGACAAGGAATGTAGTGGACATCCTTCCAGCTGTGTTGACGACCGTCTGAAAGCCTCAGTTGAAGCTGATCCAAGAAAAACAGTGAGATAAATTGCTCGAGAGTTTGACGTGAGCACTGCAACTGTTTTCCGGCATCTTGATGCCATCGGCCAGGTGAAAAGGCTTGACAGGTGGATGCCTCCTGAGCTGAATGAAGAACAACAAAGTTGTCGATTGGAGATCTGCTCTTCGTTTGTCATAAGAAACAAAAACCATCACAGCTGAAAGATACTGTCGTGAATTAAACGTTGTTCATCAGAAACTCTCCTAGTGACAGCCGGCATCGGTGAATCAAAGAGGCCAAATCCCTCTCCACGACAATTCTCGTCTTCGTGTTGTAAAAGTGACTCTTCAGAAGCCACAAACAGGAGGTTTGGAGAAATCAGCAGATGGCAGAAGCTAGCAGGAAATCTACACATTGATTATTCGGCTGCAGACTGTTAACATTGTGATTCTCCAGTTTAAGAGAATCCATAAGACAACCATTCATGTGCATCCTACACACATAGCCAACTGAGCAAAGCTTTGTACTGTAGAGAAAAGTGTTGAAAATAAATCTTGACAACTGGCTGCAAATATGGCAGAACATATGGATTCAGTGCCAGGAATGGCCTAAATTTCTATAGACCAACATGATCTCTCAAACTTGGTTGTTTATTTACTTATGTTGAATCTTTATAATGCTGCCACATACATACACTGCAGACAGCAAGTTCAATCGTAGTAAAGTTTGCAGATAAAATCAGTGCCCATTCAGGAATCATAATATCCCAGTCGAACAAATTATTTTCATGTCAATGACTACACCATGAGAATTTTACTTCTTGGTTTGATGCAGCTGTTTGCAAAGAATTCTGAGCTGGCTTTTTCCATAGAAATTATACAGTCAGTGAGGCAGAGATGATGGAAAGCAAATTTTTAGGTAGTTCACTGTAAAAGGGTATTACAATTTTATCCAGGTGTTTTTTGTAGAAAAACTTTCGGGACATTAGCTCAATGGGTATGTGAACTATTCCCAGTATGGTTAATTGGACCATAAGCTGAATTTTCATATAGTGCTGCTGCCAGACACTCTGTTGCCAATGCCTCAACTATTACATTCATCTGAACTAGATTGGCACAGATAAGGTCAACTCATGATCCCACACTAACCAGGTCAAGTATCTACAAGACAGAGAAGCCTCATCACACATTTAACTTGAATATCAACGTTTTATGGGACCAACTTTGGGTGTAAGTCTCATTTTCATAAGGCATTGTTAGCAGCCTGTGATGGCAATCAAAACCAGCAATTTCATAAACAGCCAAGCAGATGATTGTTTTTTTCATGTGGTGAAAAGATGTCTGAAGTGATGCTGTCAGCAAATAAGAAAAAATGAGAAATTATGGCGCTTGGCAATGTGACTCTCAAATACCACATTTTTGATGACAAGACAAAGTTCATATGCACTGGAATGATGTATCATTATTCAGAATCCTGTCTTTCTATATACTGCTTGATATCCATGGATTATGCATTATGAACTTAAATTTTTAAATCTTTATTACTCCAATTTAAAAATATTTTTTATGATTAGTATTTAGAAAAATATTCCTCTCACCAAATATATATAACACAGTTTTCTTATTCTTAGCTTTTCTACTGTCATTAAATAGAAAATGTATCTGCACTTTAAAATGTGTTTATATATATATGCAATTGTTTTGGTTTAATCTAGGCATCGTCAATTTCTTTCATCACTTTACCATATTATATATTTTTAATCTTTTCTTTAGTTAAAAAAAACAAAAAAATATTATTTTTTATTGGAAAACTAAATTTGATCCTTATTGGCTGGCTTTATGGCATGGGCAGCCATGATAGTCCACAAAGGAATTCTTCCAGACTTAATTTATAAACAATATAGTACACTTCAAAGCCAAGCTCTATGGTGGCATTCATCAAAGTTAAGTTCAGCTAACATTTGTGGCAATGAAAGCACACACCAACAACACATGATAAGAGAACTGTTTGTTTTTAACATTTGCTTCAACTGCTTTTAAAAATCTTTTTACAATAAAAAGTTTTCATTTGCACAGATTGATCACATGGTAAAATTTATTTTTTGCTGACTTGCCATACACAGATAGAATTAAGATCTTTTGGAGTCTGGTTTTTATAACCCTAAATTAATGATTTCTAATAAACACAATGCTCCTATTTAGGGTACACTGTAGACTCATCAAATATAAGCCAAGCAAATTGTATAATTGCCTTCAATTGCACTTCACTTTTTTGATCAACTTGCACATTCATTCTATGAAGGATATTAAAGGCAATTAAATTAGCTCATCAGATTAATAGCTATATCCAGATACAGGAAGTCAAATAGGCAGGATAGTTTTAAAGCTTACATAGAGTTACTTTTGTCAGTAAGAGTATATTTTTAACTGAAAGTTTAGAAAAACTAAGAAAATTTTTTAATAAACAAAAAAACACACACGTGATAAATACAGTGATCAGACTTTTAAAACAATTTTAGTGTTTGATGAAAAGACTTGAAATATTTTGAACTTAATAAGAGTGGATTTTCAATCAGCAAAAGAAACAACAAAATTAAAGATATTATTCACATAATTTAGTAAGTGATGTCTTAGATATAAGCTTTTCATTTAGATTTGGTTTTGCTGATACAACATTAAATTTAAATGAAGTTGGCGCTAAGTTATCCCATTTTGATGTAACACCAAGAAACATAGGTTTATGGAATATTAAAGATTTTTGTTGCTACCTGCTTTGGCAAAGTGCTGTAGTTTTACAAAAAAATCATCCAATGGCTAACTTTTACCGAAATGCAGTGTAAATTTTTGAGTACGGTGTAAGGATTTCCTAAAACACAATAGAAACTTTCAAACTCGCAAGAAGACAATAGTAATTTTATTTGTTTGCTTATGTATTGCATTTTGGTCGCTTCTCTTATGCCAAAAAACCCCCCACCTAATTGCAATTGTTAAAGCAATTTTTCGAGTCATTCTGCTTCCATCTGGGCCTGAAACTCCCCATCTTGCCATCTGACAGATCAGTTTCTGAGAGACAATTTTTTAAAGTAGATGCAATGTAGTCATAATCTGTGCCAAATTTTTAATTATTTTGGACTAAATACTACACATGATAGGTGGAGTTGTCCAGGAGCTGTCTGGGCAGTGCTTTTTTTTAAAAAAAAAACCAACAACCTTGACTAACACGAGGAGGCTGCAATATATACAGAAATTATGTAGACAGAAAATCTTCAAGCTTCTCCATATTAGAAAAGTTTTTAACCTGATGCATGTGCGTGTTTGTGTGTGTGTGGTGGAAGAGGAAGGAATTAGAGAAACAAACGAATGGAAACAAAAACTTACACTTCCTGAGCATGCAATATTCCATCCTTTAATTAAAAAAAAAACACCTGATTTTGAAGCATGGTCTGAAAATTTAGAAAATGTGTTAAAATCAGGAACCTTCTGTAGAGTATGGAGAAAAGCAAGAGTAAATACATTTATAGTATCTAAAAAGTTGAAAACTAAAATCTCCTGGTGTTTATCTTCCTTTTCAGGTTCATGCAAAAAAGCCAATGGCAAAGAGAACAAAAAAAAAATGGGTTAAATAAATGGCAATGTATCAAGAATTTTATGAACTTGTTTATCTATGCACTGGATTTTTGAGATACTGTCAGTTCATGAAATTTAAACTAAAAATGCTTCCATCTGTTGACTAATTAATGTAAGGCATATCATCAGACCTCCTTATCCTAATAACGAGCGGACATCTGGACTGAATGTTGAAGACAACTACTGACAGATGACCAACAGTTTTCCTTGTGGTTATATGTCACATTAGAATCTATGCCATTAGGGAAGTTCCAAAGATCAGCCTGTAATTTATAATCCACTTGCAGTCATCATAATCAGTTTTAAATCAACTCTTGATGCTAGAATATCCTAGCATTTCAGTTTTTCACCAACTCCACAGATCCAATTATATCATCTTTCTGTAGCTTCCTGTACTCAAGAATTTTGGTTAGAAAGTAATATTAATAAATAATTCGAAAGTGGCAGATCTTTAGTGCAAAATCATTAGAATTCGGGCACTTTGACATATGGTGTAGTTATATAAAATATATATAAGTTGGCATACTGTGTGGCATGTCTGTAACCTAGGGCCAACTAAACTATAAAAATCTGTGATATTTAAAAGTTCATTAATGTCAGAGTTGGAAAAACATTGTGTAGTTACAGAAATGTGGTAGTATCAGTAGTTACAATTTTAAAGGTAAAATATTTTTCTACTCTCTTCTTGAATTCATGATCTAACTGACCATAATATACTCAAAACATACTAGGATAAAAATTAATTAAAATACGCATTTAATGGAAAAACATAGAAAGAATATAAATTAAGAATATCAAAGTATATTAACAACCAGGTATCAGATGCCTCTTCATTGAAGAACAAAGCAGAATCTCAAATATTAAAGCAAAAATTGCCAACAAGGTCCTCTAAGTCTCAGGGTCGGTACTTAGTGGTATTTACCCTAGGATAGCATTTATAGTTTTGCAGGGCAACTATGATTGGAAGTTTTCACAGGTTTCTGGAGAAACGGGGACTACTTCTGGTGATGTAGCAGAGAAGCCTGCAAGTACTTACATAGTATACTTAAAAGGATTAGTCTGATAAGGGAGCTCATCATAGCTGTAAGTATACAGGATAAATCTAGGTTCAGGTCATACTAAAGTCTTCTCACACATACAAATAATATAGCGGGAAAGGGGTCTTGTTCCTTAAAAGTGAGGCAAGCATCTTAGAGTGTCGGCTTTTAAAAACTGCAATCACTTATAATTCTGATATATTAGGTTGGCATGGCAACCATTTGATTATAGTGCAGAAACGAAATAAAGGCAAAGTATTTAACATATTTGTGATTCATTTTCTACCATCAGGTGCTTGAGAGTTCATGAACCCTAATGTTTCCACCCACTGAAAAAAATTTTAAATGGTTAGAGAATGCTGAGGGCAGAGTAGTAACTGCTGATCCTCCTACAAAATACTAATGGAAGTCATGTTTTCTGAGTCAGAGACCAAATGTCAAGATAATGAGAAGATATTACAGTTTGTTCACATGATGATGGTATCCCTGGAGTGAGTATAGGTCAGAGACAAAAACACTTATGCATTGATTTACATGCAGATAAACTCATTCAAATTATACTGTTTTATCGGTGGTAGGCCCAAATTAAAATGACAACAAATAATTAAAATTATCAGATAACTAAAAATTAAATAGAGTTATATCCCTTTGAAGAGTTTATTTGCCTCGCAGCTCACTAAGTGCATGGAATATTTTTTAACATAAGAAAGAGAAAAAAAAGAAGTAATTCCAACAAGATAAAATAGTTTTTCTTCCTGAATGAAATGATAGTCAGGGGTATTCACTGCTAAAGCAAGTCTGTAACAATAATTGGATCCTCGAAGATGAACACTGTTTTAAAACAATCTAATCGAGTTGAGTCTAACTCTGACAGAGATTTTGTTTGTATTAATATTAGCTTTATTAAACTAGAGAGTAGAATGGAAATATTTGTAGAGCTAAACATTCTTTTAACAGGTAAATCTGATTTTGTTGTTGGTACAAATGACTTATTTCCTTTTGCAATTTGCTGAAAACATCAGCTAGGTCATAATTTGGAATAGCTGTTTTGACATAGGTAGAATGAACTGGTATACATACAGGCCAAGGCCAGGGAGTTCTTGGTCCTTGGTGTAATGTGGGTGTCAATAAGCCAAACTGTATTATATATGAAAAACTGCAGAATCCCAACTGCTATTCCCAGTAAAATTAAAGCAGACAATGACTGACACTTTCTGTTAACTTAAACTTTTTGCACTTCTTCCTTGACTCAGCCCTGAAAAAGTCCAGCATGTTGTCTAGATAGATTATGGCACTGACAATAGCTGTCCAATGTGGTTCAAACCATTTCATCTCTGGCAGAAGGGAAGTTCACAATCATCTGTATTTTCTCCCCCCCCCCACCCAGGGGAGGGGGGGGATGTCAGTCCAGTCTCACTCAAGTAGTGGTAGGTTAGTCCTTGATGATCTGTTCATTGGTAACTCCATTATGAAGCTCTCTCTTTGTGTCAAGCAGGTCTCTTTGGTTGGACGATTCAATGTCTTTGGCACCCGCAGTTCCTTTTCCTGAACTCCATGGCCATGGTAATACATGTTATTATAGAAATTAAGCACAACTAATATAAACCAACATCAAAATTCAACAAAACCTAAGTTAGTGACAAATAATAAAGAGACAGTATAAAGGTATATTTACTGGTTGGAACCACCTTGGGTAATGAGATCAAATTCATCTGATGCTTAGATCACTTGACAGGTGTGAATAACTAAAAGAATGTGTTATTGTCTCCAGAATGGCAATTTTAAAAATAATATTGAAACTGCACATGTAGCACAGAATAGTGGGACAATTTTTGTACTTTTTATTTTCTTTTCAGGATCATAGCCATGATCATATTACATGGGATTCTTTCCACCTTATAGTAAGTAAGCCGTGTTATAATGAACTTCCAGTGTACCTTACAGCTCAAAATATCATCCTGAATTTTAACAGTCCCCTGAGCAGTTTCTCAAATTGAATGTTGTACCTCACATACTGAACACACAACATCCCTCATGTCAGGGTTTGATCTCTACCATTTTCCCCGATATTTCCAATCTTTTTCTTGGTGTGACCCCCATTAGTACAGTGACAAATTCTTGCAATCCAAACATCCAGCGCTACTATTGGTGCAAGCTGCAGATACACATCCTTTTAGGTGGTGGTGGTGGTGGTGGAACTGGATCTCAAGGTGTTGGCATGTGGCTTAGAAGTCGGTGTTGCATAGGCAATACACCGGTGTGGATTATACCACGAAAAACATGGTATAAAATATACATAGAAGCCGAGACCGACATCTGCCGGTTCTGCGCGGAAGAGGAAGAGTCATCCAAACACCTTTGGATGTGCTGCCCTGCCTTCCTGGTGGACCAGCATCACCATCAGCTGGGTCTCTCCTATGACAAACTCACTCGACTTCCATGTGCAGCCACAGCGCTACTGAGGACTATCCTCAGGTGCCTGAGGTGACGCAACAACAACAGCAGCAGTCTGAAGATTTAATGTTGAAAGAAAATAGTCTGGGAACCATTGCATTAGGAGGGTATACTGCATTATATTTTAAGTGGTTCTTAGAAGGTCATCAGAATCTATGGAGACTGCTAATGAGTAAGGTTACAAACAATTTTTTTCAAATTTCATTTTAAAAAGCTTGTCTCCATTTTTAGATAAAAGTACAGACCTAAAACCAACTTGACTGCATTGCGTGACTTTTATTTTCAATTGTGCTAAATAATAAGGAAAATGGTAACAGTCATCATTCCGGATAAAGATGATATTAATTGTTTTTTTTTTTGATAAACACCTGGTCCTCCTCATACATAGGTAGGTATTGTTTTTAAAAACTGAATAAAAGACAATAAAACTTAATGAAGAACGGGTTAACAAAAATTTCTCTAACGGAAAAACTTAGGCATGTTTTGCAATTGGATAGTTTTAGATTATTTCCAATATATTGATTTTTTTCATTAAACATTTGAAAAATCTGCAAATCTGCCATCATTAAAATAATTTTAAAATCCATTAGTGCATTTTACTGGAATTTGTTCTCTCTGAATAACTAAAAAAAAAAGAAGAAGAAAGAGAGGAAGATTAAAAATGGGAAAGTGGAAGAAGGATGACAAATACTGTATAAACCAAGAACAAAGAGCCCCAAAAATTATCTTTAAAAGGTAGAAATTGTGCTTGATAGAGCTGATTTTTAAGGTCATCTGTGCAGCAGCGTAATGATCCCTGTGATAACCAGGACGAGAATATTTGGAAAACATTCATCAGACGCAAACTGAGAAATCCAAGCAGGCATCCTATTAGAGTGGAAAATGCCCAACAACTTCCTGAGAGGTCACACCTAACAAGGGGTTCTATTTCCAGGAAAAATGAAATGTCAGTGTGGCATAAAGAAGAAATAAATAGGTGATAACTTTGTTAATTTAATTCTCTCCCTATGTTTATTCTGAACTATTAGACTGTACTGAAATAGCTCAGCTGAGCAGGTTTTGCACTCTAGAGTGGCACCAGGATCTGTGGTTAAAATTTAACTACAAAAACACTCTGAAGCCCATGTAGTTCTAATGTCTAGTTCTTTTAATGATTTGGCTTGAATGTTACAATTTAAGTAATAATTAATTAAATATTCTTATACTACCAAGCTACAGACATCTTTCCTATTTGGCCTTTTTTTCTGAGCTGAAAAACTAGTGACTTTAAAACTCATGCAAATCCCATAGAGACCATTTTGCACAACTATGACGCCAACAGAGTAGTTTGTAATCTTCTCAACAGGAGAACTGACTTTGTCCATACACATTTGAAAAATGCTGAAAGTTTACATTTAGCAACATATTTTTTTGAAATTACTGTATTAGAAAGTTATTTTTTTAAAAAAATGTCTTCCTCGGAGATAATAAATAAGAAGTTTACTAACCATTAGGAAAACAATGCAAATTTTTGTCATTGTTCTTAGGCTTATTCCCTTCCTGTTGACTTGTTTTTTAGTACTGTAGTTAATAACTTCAAAAATAAACTATGGAAATTTTAAGGTTTGGCAGTTTATGATACAAAAAAGCACATAGCCATGAGAAAAAGATATATGCGTAACTTGATCACTGCGGCAGCATTCAGCACTAAACTGCTAACAGATGTGAATCAGGAAGAATACACAATAATTTTAGAAAAAAGACAGTTATTCAAAATTATAGATTTTAACTTAGTTCAACTGATTTTTAATAATCTTTCTATATGCTGTTGTCACTGCATCTGAAACCTTGTGTGGTGAGACTTAAGAATTTACATATTCACCCCCCAAAAAAAATCACTCGATCACGAGGTTCAGACTTGATTTACTCACATATTGATTTTTTATGGGGTTTTTACACATCAGTCTTAAATACGTAGGGAAAGGGTTTTTTAAAAAAAGGTTTTAATTAATGTAAAGTTACCTGAGAAGGTATTTCAGTTGATGTTTAAAAAGTAACACATGACAGTAATGTTTTGTAGATGCTTATCTTTTTTTGATGTTTTTCTTACCTTAAATTAACTGATAGTTTTGGGGTTAAAAGAAAAAAAAAATTTTTTTTCCAGCCGCTAAGTTTAAGTTTTAGATTATATTAAACATATAACATGAAAACTTGAGGTTTCGTTGTTATTTTTTAAGACTAATATTTGTTCTTCCAATCTCCTAAAACAGGAATCTGCGTTGGAAGCTTTATCATCATTGCGAAGATTTTAACCGTTATGGCTACTCTTTTCTTTGAGTATTTATGGGTAGTTCTGTACTGAACTCCTTACGAGACGCCCACATCTGCTCTCAGATTAGTTATTCTAATAAGAAGAGCAAAAGAAGTAGAGAAAGCCAGAAGGTCCAACCATAATAATAACAGCCCCGTCATCAAACCACGCTATTTTAAATTCATTTAGTTAAAACCAGAAATATTCCTCTGAGGCCAGGGTATGGCCAACCATGCGTAACCATGGTTTTAACAGTATTATTTATATCAGATTAATTAAAAATATACCACCTTAAAAATATGATTGGAAAAAAAAAATAGGCACAGTTCCAGCAGAGTTGTTTTAAATTAGAGGCTGTTTGAGGTAATAAATAAGCAATGTTCTCTGAGAGAAGCCAGTTATCCTTGGGTTTAGTGATGTTCGACTACAAGGCAGAAAAGTACTTTAACTTATAGAAGGGCACAAGAGTAAAGAAATCTACTTATAGTGAAAAGGGCCTTTGAACTAGTTGGTGGTTTATTCCACTAACCCCTTATAAAACAAAATCAAAAGTAGGTTTCCTAATATCACATTATGTAATGTATTTATTACTGATCATATAATATCTTTTGAAACCCATTTCCATTCTAATTTATCTGATTGGATCCATTTCCAAAAACTACCGATTGGTTACTGAGCTACATTTTCACTAGGATGGATAGAAATTCCTACCATTTCAGGTTTGCTTTGAATACACTTTGATTCAGCATGAACTCGATTAACTACAACAACAAAAAAACATTAAGAGGAAATAATGCAAGCCAAGGCAAAATTATGGAATGTAGATGCAAGGACTTAATACTAGATAATAGATGTACAATTTTTGTCTGGCCTCTTTGGTGATACAGGAAATATTACGCCCGTAGACGATGCTTTTTTGCAGTGAGTAAACAGATCATCAGTTTAGAATAACTAATGGTAATAGGTCCAGAGATAAAACAAATTCATTAACTCTTGTTGCATCAGAAACAAATTTAGACCAACTTAATTTTAACAAAACCAACAAGAAAAATTATCTAATTTGGTAAGCATTTTGTAAATTTGATGGTCCTTTGCTTGGCTATCATACCAAGCCTAGTTTCTCTAAGCCACATCTTTATAATACGAAAGGATATGTTATTAAATGAATGTATAATAAAGATCAAAGTCTTGGTTACTATGGCAAAGAAAATTGCTTCAGCTACAATTTATTTAAATAATTCTTTGTGATGGCACACATTAAAAATTGAAATATGAACATATTTATTTAAAAAGGGAAAACATTATTCGACAAACTATCAAAGATTATCTAATTTCTAAAAAAGAACACCAAAATATGTTATTAAACAGACTTAATTTATTCTATAATTTAAAAAAAAAAACAAAACACATTGCGATGACTTACCTGTATCATTAATTTTGAGGGAATTTCAGTGAATTTAAACTTTTGATATCTTTCATTCACATATGAGCGGCACTATGGCTCTCCTATCAGAAAGACCACTAATGTCATAGTAGTGCCCAATGCTGTATGCAGGAGTACCGAAGCAAATAATACCAGCTGAAATGCAATGAATTGGAAGGTTCTGAGGGTGGACTAGTTCTTGGTTCCAACCCTGTTTCATACCTAGCTACACTAATCTGCTTGATGAAACTATTTTTTTTCTACACTCAAAAAACAACAACAACAAGATAGCAGCCTTTGAAGTAAGGAAGACAATGGCTTGTTGTCACATTCCCCAGCAATTACTAATTAAATGATGGATGGGACTATAATTGACGTCGATTATAGCCTCATCTATGCTTTTTAACTGGTAATTACTGGCGCTGTAACAACTTACTTTGGCTGTCTCTCTTAATCTTTAATTTAATTAATTATCTCTTACATGATTTGTGATCAGTAATTATATCATTAAAACTAAATCATACCTAATAATAATAATAATGCTAAAAGTATACATTTTAGTTTTTTATATATATCTAGGTTCTCTTCCTTCAACTTATTTGCCAAATAATGTTAAGCAACAGCTTGGTGTTCGTTCGCCAGTACATACAACACCACAAATGTAGTATTAAATTTCTTCAAAAATAAAAGCTTCCAGTCTTTCTGCACATTATATTTAAAGTTTATTTTTTTAATAAGAAAAAAAGATTGTGGTGAAAAGTTAAATTTACATTTTAATGATAATTATTGCATGGAAAAAAAAGGTGGGGCAGTATTCTAATAAAATCCATATTAAAAAATTCTAAAAATGGTTTATATCTATGTGAAAACTACATTATTAAAATTATTTACATAAACAATCCCGAGAGGAAATTAAGCATCTACCAAAAAATCACAGTCAGATCCCCTTGTCTTGTGATCTTAAGAAGCCAGAGAAACATTCAGAAGAATACAAAGAAGAGCAGCTATTTTAAGTTCATAAATGAGGTCAGTTGCAGATTATGTCTGATACCTGCAGATTGAGCAGCAGCAGCAGCTGCAAGTTGATGGAAGTCTGACACTTACAGACCGGGCAGCAGTGAGTTGATGGAAGTAAGATTATCAATCTACATTACCCTGGACCCGCACAATCTGTCAACTGACAGAAAAGTGTACATATCCAAAATAAGTGAAACATTTTAGAAGCCCATGCAGAACATAGACGCAAACTTAAAGTAGCACTAATTTGTATCCAGAAACAGTCATGAAAATGTAGTCATTGATCGACCATTATTTTCATCATTGCAATCTTTTATTACTAAATTTTGGCAAGTTTAATTATTTGCTGTCTTCAAGCTTGTTTTTTAGTAATCTTTGATTATACTATTTACTCACATCACCAGTGGGATTCAAACCAGGAAGCACTTGGTCATGAATCTGGTGGGCTACCAATTGAGCTGTTTCAAACATGGACAGCTGGTGGTTGAATTCTAGCATCATTTAAATTCACTGATCAGTTTCTCCTGCACCTAGGTGTCGTGGTAACCATAGAGGACCGAGTTCTATGCTTGGTCTGCTGATGGACTGGTTAGTATGCTTCTTAACAAGAAATATAATTACAGAAACCTTATTTATTGTTTCTTTAGCAATACAGAGTTGTTGTCTTTCAAGAATGTAAATGATGGCGTTTCTCTGACTGCAGAACTCATACAGAAATTGTTTACAACAGTGCTGGGTGGCATTGATCTATCCATGCTCTCTTGTGCTCAAGTGGCAGGCATGTGTAAGATGACTATTTAATAATTTGATTACTTACTGTTCAATATACACGGAAAATACAAAGCACTGATTGTGTTCACTTCACAAAAGTTCAGTATATCGATGAAATGCATATAAAATATGAAATGAGCATAGTTTGTGAAACTTTCATTTATTTTTCTATTAAATTAAAAATGTCTTTAAAAAGAAAAATGAAAGAAATCCCTTTAACTACTGACCCCTAAACTTTATGAGAGTATTTCTGGAAACACACACAATTCACTTTGTCAGGCCTGATAATATTTTTGTTCCTGTCACCGTAAATCGCAAAAGTTCTACAATTTTTTTAAAAATAGAACTTCAAGCAACAAATTCTCCTCCTGCCAAAAAAAAGAAAGAAAGGAAATGTCACCTTTGACGTTAAAAAATACATTTATCTTCTGATACCAGATTAAGTTCTAGAAAAAGAGATGGAGAGAGTGTGAGAGAGAGAGATTGAGAGTGAAAGAGAGTGAGAGAGAGAGATGAAGAGAGTGAGAGAGAGAGAGATTGAGAGTGAAAGAGAGTGAGAAAGAGAGATGAAGAGAGTGAGAGAGAGAGAGAGATGAAGAGAGAGAGAGAGAGTGAAAGAGAGTGAGAGAGAGAGATTGAGAGTGAAAGAGAGGGAGAGAGAGAGATGAAGAGAGTGAGAGAGAGAGAGAGAGAGAGAGATTGAGTGAAAGAGAGGGAGAGAGAGAGATTGAGAGTGAAAGAGAGGGAGAGAGAGAGAGAGAGGTGGAGAATTTAGATAAGTGTGAAAAGCAATAAAGCTTCAGGGGCCTATTTGAGCCTTCCTCTGACAAAATGAAGGAATAGAAAAAAAAACTTCTTTTTTTTTAAAAAAAAAAAAAAAAACTTCTTTTTTTTTATGTTAGGGACAAGAAAAGTGTGGGGCAGCTATCAGGATGATTTAGCATAATTACTTAAAAAAACCCAAACTAGTTTTTTGTGCTGCAGGCACCAGCCGCTGCATTTGATATCCGTTTGGAAAGAAAAAAAAAAAAAGGAATTTAAAAATTAACACAACTATTCTAAATCTCTTGTTTACACCTATCTTATATTCAGTTCCATGTTGAGAATGAGCTGTGTATCCTGGAATCTTCTTTCTTACTTCTAAGCAAAAAAAAAAATATTTCACTTTTACCATTCTAGACATTTTGCTACAACACAGAACTCTACTCTAGTTTACTTAGCACTCGATTTATGTTGTAAGTCTCCTAGGGAAGAGAAATATTCAGTATAATTTTAAGTAGATTTATACTATCACCAATAACTACTGTACACTTTCCAGCAATTGTAATTGTTTCGATTTATTTTATTACCATTTAAAAAAAAAAAAAAACTTTTCTAATATCAAGTTTAGCCAACTTGTAATTATGGCCCCCCCGCCGCCGCTCTTCAGAAATCCAGTAACTGATATATGTACTCAAAACTATTCATTACTTTGAAGATCTTTGTCAGGCCTCATCTATAAATATCTAAAGCCCAAACTAGGTAACTCTGGTATTTTCAGTTATTTAGCATCTTCTAATTGTTGGAAACATTCTAGTGAAGAATCTATGCTGAACTCTTTCCATTCCTCACAAGTGACACTGAAATAGACCCAGTTACTTATCCTTCAGGACAAGAGAAATTAAAGATCAGGCCATTTTTTTGGTTCTTCTCACTAGAGACCTAAGTTGGGACAGTTATATACTCCCCCTGCTGCTACAAGTCTTTGCCAGTATCTCATTATAGAAGATTCTAGATGATTTTAAATTAAAACTTGATTTTCTTTCAGTTTCATTTCCATTTTTTTCTAAATTTAATTTCCAAGTATTTTAATTTCTTTTTCTTTTTTTTTTTTAAATTTGTTTTACAGCTCTACAAAGCAGATTTCTGTCAGCCTGGAAAATTTTGTCTAGGCTCAGTCTAGAGCATTATTATGCAACAGCAAGGTCTGAGGGGATGGGGTGTCTGGCATAATGATATCTGACCTTGAAAATTCAGCAGCTAATGAACACCACATGTGCCTGCCCTTTAAATCTGAGTCATCCATTTTTCTACACCCTTGTATTATGTCAGTAATTCTTAATTACAAAACTAATTAAACCAGAACTTTAAAAAATGTGCTTCCACAGAACAAAATGAAAACTTTGTTTTGTTTATTATTTTTTTTTTTAAATCCATATTCTTCAAGTTCTCCGTTTACCAGTTCATTAACGAAAATATAAGAGGAACCTTGATTAACAGCAGAACATCTGTTAGCCTATGGAGAAAAGAATTAATTCAGTATGCATACTTTGTTCACACGGTGAGAGGTGCACTAACTCAACAGGATAGGCAAGAGTTATGTCAATCTTAGCCCACCCAGCTGGCTTCATTGATTTCAACTTCCTGTTCAGTAGGTGATGCGGCTATATAGTATAGAATCCTCCTCACTGGAAGCTTAGTGCAAATTAATTCAATATATATATATATATATATATATATATTATATATGGATGATATGTCTATAATCTGCATTTAAACTAAATGTATCTAAATATATTTCAATTTTATAAAATACAATATGACTGCAACTTTAGGATTTTCACTTATTTTAATTCTAATAATGGGCCCACTTTTTCTAGACTAAGGAAAAAACAAGGGTTAGAGAAGAACAAATAATCTTTTTTTCCTGTTTTCGGTGTATAAATTTTGATCATTTGAATTTGCAGCTAGTATAATTATCAAAATCGGTAGAGTAATTCAGTTTAAATAGGTTTAAGCCAGAGTCATTTCAAAGGCACATAATTGAAAACCGCAACAAAGCATAACGCCAGGCAACTGAAATCATAGGCACACACACACACACAAATAGATTTACATTTCTCTCGCTTGCTGTAATGTTTTGGTGCTTTTCAAAATCATTGGTATCATTATGCACATCCTAATTAATGTATGTGTTTGTGTGCTGACTTCAGAAGAACTCCAGTCCACAAGAGCCAACAGGCTGGGGTAAAAAAATCTATGGTTTTGGTGGGTCTTTTCAATGGCTCAGTTACCTCAACCCCAATAATGTCAGGTAAATCAATGTTAGATGTGTAGCATATGGCATACAATACAGTTCTAGTGTTTCTTTGTTTTCTCCTCCCCACACCCCACCAAATTTCTATCTTTATCTGCTGTCCACGAACACAGAAAAAGTATTTAAAGTTTTCAAAATCTCTTTAAGAAAAAAAATAATTCATAAATAATAATATAGGATAGCAGATAAAGGTCTAACAGATGTGAGGTGACGAGGAGACCACCTTATATTATTATTATTATTATTATTATTATTATTATTATTATTATTATTATTAAAGTTCCTAACCCTTTGTTTTCAATTCTACATTCTAATAATAATTTTAAAAAATAAAAGATAACCATTTAATGCATCAACAAATACTCCCAAACAAATTCCTTTTGTTTTTCAAAACCATTAACTCACAAATTCCAAAGTTCACTTCCTACTGATTCAAGCAGTTTCTAGGTGTGGTGTTGCACGTCATATTAGCAAAATTACTGTGTAACTAAAGAGAGAGAGAGAGAGAGAGACAACAACCAGACAAAGTGGAAATGTGTTGTGATGCTGCTGTTGTACTATTTGTGTTAGTTAGTCAGTTAGTTCACTTTTCCTTCAGAAGAGCAGCTGAATGGGTTGGTTATCATTTGTAATTATAAATCAGTATTCCTTTCTCACGGACATAACTTAACCTTTTTATGTTACTGACACAAAAATATGTGACGAAAAATATTAAAGTAGCTCACTGTTAAAGTTTGATGGGAGTGTTGTTAAATTTCAGTGACACCTTGATTTTTCTTTTAGCTTTTTATAGGTTTTTTAAAGAAGTAATCATCAGTATATTCTTATGCAATTATCCAGTCATGTAAATACATGTTCACTTATAAAATATAGGGTCCCCATCCAACTCGCATAAACTTGGAATTTCTCTTCTATTTCACATCTCATTTATTAACTATCTACAAATAATCCAAGATGGAAAAATTTACTAGATATTTCATCTTGCATCAAGGCATAGATGTACTGTGATAGAAAATGAAATTTTTGTTTTCCTTTGTGTAGGTTGCTAGGATACCCTACTTTCATTAAAAATCATGCATATTATTTACATACCTACAGTTCCTACCCAGAAATTAAAACTTAATTACAAGAGTACATACCAGGCAAAATGGCTATTCCTGACTTTAGCAGGTTTTGGTCAACGCTGATGATTCCCTTAGATACATCCAACTTGTGGCTGTTGTACAAACCCACAGTTTTAGTCCCATGCTCTCCTTCCTTGACACTTGAGTTCTGGGATTCTCCTGTAGACTCTGGCTTCAGGGTGTCACCACCATCAGACTTCTCTCTTCCCATGTGAACCACTCCACTAAACATATCTTCATGAGATAAGTGTGAGCATCAAAATTGCCCAGTAGCAGCAGCACTAACAGCAGTAGTTCCATGAATTCATGTATATTGGTTTTTCTGACTCCCTCATCACAGACAGTCACATCAGCACTCAGTGAGAGACACTTCACCACATAGTTTCTGTGTCAGCAACAAAGTTCAGTCAATACCAGAGATATGGCTTCCACTTATCTCCCTCCTCCCTCCCTCTCTCCCTTTCTCTTTCTCTAC
This sequence comes from Nautilus pompilius, assembly GCA_018389105.1. Classification (NCBI taxonomy): domain Eukaryota; kingdom Metazoa; phylum Mollusca; class Cephalopoda; order Nautilida; family Nautilidae; genus Nautilus; species Nautilus pompilius. The sequence goes on from JACATO010002187.1 coordinate 1,185,771, forward strand.
ATCATTTGGAATTGTGGGATAAAAACTCTCAACTACAGCCTGTCAGCTAACGGATTCCATCACAGGGGAATACTAGCTCAGTAACAAAAGGTCCAAAAATAGCAGGGAGCCTCTCAAAATTAACATAAGGTTTAAAAACATTAAAATCACCTGTTGTCATGCATCCTTCCAGCCTACAGAATGAGAATATTAACTCAACCATTTTGACTAAACAAAAAGAAAAAAATCAATGAAGGCAACTCAAGTAATTCATAATAATTTTTCCTATTTATGCCTTGATGATTAGTCACTTTTTTGAGAATTCCAGAGTAAAGAACTTGAGGACAAGGGGTCAGCATTCCTTTTAAAATGTAATTAACCTCAATACATGTATCTGATTGAGCATCACCCACACATTGACTTTTGGTTACCCTGGAAACAATTTATAAACTAAGTTGCACTCTTTCTCCAAAACAAGTGATCCACCTTCATTACTGCTCCTACAAAATAAACTATTAGGCTATTTGAAAAATTGTCACTTGTTTTTCTAAACATAAACAATTTTAGTTGCATTATCAAATTAAATTAAAAATTATTGTAAATGCATAGCCAGTAATATAAGTAAGCAATGAATTAACTAAAAAATTAATTAATTTACAACAAAAATGACAGGGGCAAACCATTATAACTATAGTTACTTACAATGCAGTTTTAATGCATTCAGTTGCTAATAATTAATCAGTTTAAACAGGTTATTTACAACAAAAAAATCCAAGAATAAATACTTAGATACAGCCATTCACAAAAAAACAAAACAAGAGGAAGTCTTTGAAATTACACAAAACCTATTCAGAAAAGAGACCAGATAAAGCCCTTATCTCTTCAAACTGTATATCCCATATCCAATATCCAATGTGTGTGTTTTTTTTTTAATCTGCTGATTGTGTTACATCAAGCAGAAAATAACTCAGAAGGTGCTTTTTTTTTTGATTGATAATGGGAGAGTTAAGTTTTCCCTGAGTATTTGCTGCTATATTTAATTACATATTTGAAAGTTTAAATTCTTCTTTTCTCAGCTTGTTTGGCTTTGACAAAAGCTGAGCTTACCTGCTAAACTATCATCGTAACGTGACAAAGTTTTATAGGAATAATACAGAAAAATGCAAAAGAATCTCTGAAGAAAAGATATGGTTGATGGAATTTTAGAAATTTGCCATTAGCTTTGTTACACTTCTTCGGCCAACCTTGCCACGAGTAAGGCAAAATCATGGGACTCTGAGATCATTAACAGTTTTGTGAGGGGGACAGCTACTGCAATAAAGAGCTAGGTGTTACCAGGATAAATTTCCACAAGCACCAGTAATTTCTAATTAAGAGTATAAATAAGGTAATGATTTACACTGGGATCTTCTGATTACAAAGAATTAACCACTATCAGAGGGAACTGTTTGTTTGTTAGAGGTCAAGATAAGGAACCATCAGCAACCCTACTTGTATTCTAAAGTAAAAGTATATTCAGGAGAGAATGGAGCCCAATAAATAATTCCAGCTGGTCGGCGCTTTGTTTGGTCCACACAGACTAAGAACTTGGTAGATCGGTGGTATCATGCATGCTGCGAGCTGTCCTGTATGCAAATCTCTCTTCACAGGGCACACACAGGATAGAGACCGGTTAAAGTTGTTCTTTGTTATTGTTGTAAATAGAACATTCTGGTGCTGACAGCACCAACAGAAACGTTGGTTATGACAGGGTGTTCTCTTCTTTTCTAATCATGTGGAATTCAAGTTAAAGTTTTATATGGTGTTTGAAGGGGACTGGGTAGAAGTTTGTTTCACTGTTCGGTAATGGATGCCAAGTTTGCCTGCTTTGATGCAATGAAGACCTGCATAAGAATGCAAATGCCAATTTCTAGATGGCCTGGCACAAATGCCTCATGGTTTTGATAATGGCCATTCTAATGCAGGATGCTCAGAATGAACAACGGGTGCAAGGTCTCCGCTTATAGTTTAGACTTATTTCACATTTTTTAGGCTTTTCCATTTATACATTCAGCAACAAGCAAACAAATTATACAAAAATAAATCAAAGCGAAAACCGCCGAGAGCCTGGCACATTCTTTCTTTTTTTAAAAATCTATCACAAACAGCTGAGAAAAAAATGGTCATAATGAAACTGAAGAATAAATGTATTTTGTGATGGAGAACACTATCCCTGCTGCTCTGCTGATTATTGGAACATATAAGTGACTTGGAGACTGTTTATTTTCCTAATATTTCTACTATACATTGGTTTGGAGATCGTTCCAGAAGCTAAAGTTTTAATAATTCACAGCTTCACACTGCCAGCATGTCCACGTACAAAGTAAGACCAATGCTAGTCAAAATTAATAGTAATAAACTAGTGGAAGCAAAATAATAAATCGATTCAGTTAACAGCTGATGATATTCCAAACCCACTTTGTAAAATTTTCCAACCATCTTCGAATATAAGATGCACATCATCTGAATGGGGAAGAGCAAATGTTATTCCAATATTTAAGAAAGGAAATGAGTGATTCTGGGAATTATGGACCAACTAGCTGGGGTACCTGGTGCTGCATGTGAAAAAATAGCTTTAGGCCAACGTGCGATGGCTTAACACCTTGTGCAGATTCTAAACTCTAAAGTACTTACATCCAAAACTTAGGGCCTCTGGGTGCTACATTTCGGCTATGAAGGAATAACAACCACCCACACAAACACTTGAAAATATATATCAAATTAGTCTAACATCAACAAGTAGGAAAGCTGCTTGAAATTTTGGTGAAAAAGATACTGCAATTTAGTTTTTTAAATAACATTCCCAGACAGTCAACATCTTTTTTTTTTCAAAATGGTGCATTCCTGTCTCACAAATCATCTTGAGTTTCTTGAAAATGTTACAGTAGTATTGATAAGGGTAATAAAATATGTTTAATAGCAGAATGTAAAAGACTTGATATTAATGGTAAATTGTTATTATGGCTATAGAGGTAGATAGGCAACAATGCAAAATAATCAAAGGAGTTTTCTATGAGTTCAGGACTGTTGCCATTGGGATATTTCAAGGCTCTTTACTTGGTTCTTTCTCTTTTTAAAGTATACATAAATAATATTGGTGTTGGCCTTTTAAATTGTGTTTTTAAGAGTTTTGCTTGAATAACCAACAGTATTCAGAATGCCTCAAACAATTAAAACTAATAAGTTTGTGAATTGCTATTTTCTGAGTGGCTTAATATAAACTAAAGAGAGATCAGATAGATAATGTCAATATTTCCAAGTTTTTTACTTTAATTGACAGTGCTTATGCTAAACAGAGTCACCAACTAAAACATCAGAGTTGATTAACTATTAGGAAGTGTTCTTTTATTAGTCAGTGCATTATAGGTTTATAAAATGAATTGACTAGTAAAATTGTTGTAACTGAGTATCTAAACAACTTTAAAAATATTCTGGATGCCTGTTTGATGGACAAAGAAGCTCAGTATAAGTTAGGGAAGATTGTGGCTAGTTGCTGCAAGGGTAAATTATGAGGTCACAAGAATTACAGGTGATACTGCAACAACTTACTTCTGAAGCTAGTTCCTGGTATCCCTTATAAACCTCCTGTCCTTCTGACTAAGCTTATGACCTTATAAAGTTTGATGGGCTTCATTCAAAATAAATTCTAATATAACAGTCAGTATAAAGTACTTAGCTAAATATGCCATCAAAGTTTTAAAAAAAATGAATAGAAAGTGCTATTCACTAGTAATATAATAAAACATGAGAATCACAAATACACTTAAACAGAACAATTACAGTTAATTAATAAAAATTCCAAACAAGTATTATACAGAGTTGATTGGTAGTTAAGGGATCATTTTGTGACAAGTTTCAAAGAGATTTTAAATTGTCTAAAGAACCAAGAAGGAAAAAAAAGCAAAGTAATTCAGTGAGATCACTACCATTAGTAGTCAGAAGTGTATCAAAAGATGGGTGGAATCTTTGGTGGGTGGGTTGCATGAATAGAGATTTTACATGGGTACCAGAAGTGCTAGCTAGTGGTATACATAAGTAGCACTTGCTGATTATTATATTAGTAGGTGTGTGAAGAGTGCTTAGTTTAGACAAGTATTAGAACAAATAATGAATTTTTTAGAGAAAATGTTCATTCCAAAAGGCTTGTCTTTATCAGTTACATTAGATAATAATATTAGTACTAATAACAGTAAAATGTTTGGGCCAGAAAAAATGGTTTAATCTAAAACTGCACCACTGTAATTTAACAAATGAAAGAAACAGAAACAAATAAAGCCAAAGTTAGTTAAAGGAACAATACAGAGTCCTAATAAGCAGGCTTTAATTGTTAATTTCAAGGGAATTATTGTAAATTAAAATTTTCATTACTTTTCAAACATTATGGGCAATGTCATTTATCTCCCGTTAAGAACTCAAACAATTTTTGTGTTCAATAGTTGAGCAAGATAGCATGCTGCACATAGTTTGTATGATCGTAACATCACTACTTTTCTACTTTCATCCTAAAAGAGCTAAAAAAAAAAAACACAAGATAATTTGGTTCCAAACATTAACATGTAAAAATATCTGAGCATTTTTCTTGTGCCTTTCAGGTGAATAGTTTCAACACCAAAATCAAAATCATAAAATGAAGTTGCTTGTCTCTAGTATTCCTGTTAGATGGTGCATCTCTAAAAATTGAGATAAGAGGAATCAAAAAGTTATTAGAGTATCATATAAAACTGCTTCTTTCCTGTAAATGGAGCAGTTTTAAATGATTCTGTAAATGTACTATAGATTGTGTGTGTGTGTGTGCATGTGAGAGAGAGAGAGAGAGGAGAGAGAGATTGTGTGTGTGTGAGAGAGAGAAGAGAGTGTGTGTGTGGTGTGTGTGTGTGAGAGAGAGAGAGAGATTTGTGTGTGTGTGTGAGAGAGAGAGATTGTGTGGTGTGTGTGAGTGAGTGAGTGAGTGAGAGAGAGAGAGAGATGTGTGGTGTGTGTGAGAGAGAGAGAGAGAGAGAGAGAGAGATTTTGTGTGTGTGAGAGAGAGAGAAGAGAGTGTGTGTGTGAGTGAGAGAGAGAGAGATTTTGTGTGTGTGTGTGTGAGAGAGAGAGAGAGAGAGAGATTTTGTGTGTGAGAGAGAGAGAGAGATTGTGTGTGTGTGAGAGTGAGTGAGTGAGAGAGATTTTGTGTGTGTGAGAGAGAGAGAAGAGAGTGTGTGTGAGTGAGTGAGAGAGAGAGAGAGATTTTGTGTGTGTGTGTGTGTGAGTGAGAGAGAGAGAGAGAGAGATTTTTGTGTGAGAGAGAGAAGAGAGAGAGTGTGTGTGTGTGAGTGAGAGAGAGAGTGTGTGTGAGTGAGTGAGAGAGAGAGAGATTGTGTGGTGTGTGTGTGTGTGAGTGAGAGAGAGAGAGATTGTGTGGTGTGTGTGAGAGAGAGAGAGTGCGTGTTCGCGTGGGCGTGTCTACCCTAAATTTAATGTTATCTTAAAAAATGTTTGTTTAATGATATTATTTTCAACCTATAATTATTATTTTGTGTTATACTATTCACATAATTATTAAATTACTCGTAATATCAGAAATAAATAGATAAATAAATAATGGCCAGGAACTTTCATTATATCTTTATATCTGGAAATGTTTTGCCCGGAACAACCTTTAGAGGTCACACAGAGGGCGAAGTCATCATCGCATGCTGCTGCTGCTGCTGCTGTTGTTGTTGTTGAGCGAGTTGGACTTCCGAACAAGGCTCTGTCAATGGCATTGCATCCCGTAAAGACGAGTGGTCTGTTGTTTTCTGACGAGTCCTCCTCGTGATTGAGAGACGTTCGTCGAGCCTACAAGCGGCCCGGTCCACCCGACACCGGGGGCCCCCCAAGGACCCGGGAGGTCGCTGGCGCCCTCGGTGAGATGGATCTATTTAGTTGGTCCTAGAAGAGGGGACAGGACGTCTAAAGTAAGTACGATATTACTCCACAGTTTTATATTTATTTCTGTATATAAGTAAACAGACTGTTTGTTTGTTTCCTTTTAGTGTCGATGCCGGCTCGTAAGCATAGGTCGGGTTAGAAAACGATTTTTGTTATCGAAACTAAATTCAAAATGTTAGAACTCGAGAACTAGACGAGGACGCTAGGGGACCAGTCCCTCTAGTGTCCAGTCCTCCTGACGCTACCCTCCTGATGCTAGGGCACCAGTTTCCCTGACGCTAGGGTCCAGTCCCCCTGACGTTACCCTCCTGATGATAGGGCACCAGTTTCCCTGACGCTAGGGTCCAGTCCTCCTGATGCTAGGGCACCAGTTTCCCTGACGCTAGGGTCCAGTCCCCCTGACGCTACCCTCCTGATGATAGGGCACCAGTTTCCCTGACGCTAGGGTCCAGTCCTCCTGATGCTAGGGCACCAGTCCCCCTGATGTTAGGGTCCAGTCCCCCTGACGCTAGGGACCAGTTTCCCTGATGCTAGGGACCAGTCCCCCTGACGCTAGGGTCCAGTCCTCCTGATGCTACCATCCTGATGCTAGGGCACCAGTTTCCCTGACGCTAGGGTCCAGTCTTCCTGATGCTAGGGCACCAGTCCCCCTGATGTTAGGGTCCAGTCCCCCTGACGCTAGGGACCAGTTTCCCTGATGCTAGGGACCAGTCCCCCTGACGCTAGGGTCCAGTCCTCCTTATGCTACCATCCTGATGCTAGGGCACCAGTTTCCCTGACGCTAGGGTCCAGTCCCCCTGACGCTAGGGACCAGTTTCCCTGATGCTAGGGCACCAGTCTCCCTGAAAGCGCTGGTGTTAGTAATCCCACCATCACCACCTCCACTATGGCGCTGTTCTTAGCACCGGCAGACAGTAGCAGAGGCCTCACCAGACCAAAACGTCCCACTCTGCAGTTTTTGTTTAAGGTTTAATTATATATAAGGAAGTCAAACAATGGCATAATTTTAGCATAAATACCATGCTACTATTTCTTTTATCTTTTTTTGTAATCGCCAAGTCTTTGGAGCCTAAATTCTACAAAATCTGATTTGATCTGGCAAAACCCATAGGATAGAAATATGTGTAATACAAATTATGCCACATCTAAATTATACCTAGATGATTTCATTTTGTTTGCTTGCCAGTCGGATTTCTCTTTTGTGTGTGTGTGTCTTTTTATGGCGTGAGTTGTTTCATTTAATTGGAATAGTCAGTTATTGGCCACTGCAGCCCAGCAGCACCTGGTCAGTTATTTCCCACCACTGAAAATAACTGGAGATCTTTGTATTTTTTTATTTTTTAAAATTTTTTAAAGAAATGAAAACAGTTTTGAAATGCCTTATATTTCCAAACAACTGCTGCAGAGATTATTTCAGAACCTAAAGATTTAAATTTGCTCTCACTTCCAAGGTGGCATTCAGTTGAAGTTGTAGTTTGTTAGATTATATAGTGAGGTAAAAACCATAGAAATGAAAAGAAAAGGAATATGACGAAAGTCAGTATAAAATAAGTAATTAAATCATCTCCTAACCTCGGACTTTAGGTCTTAATGTGGAAGATAGTACATCTAAAAATTTACACTTACTTTCAGATCAGTTTCTCATAAATCGTGTCGAAAAATCTTTCGTTTAATGGTGAGAAATTATCCAGCTGCACGTTACCTTGGAATGGGTGAGAACTAACTGCAGGTGGAGGTCAGTCACATTGATGGTAAATTGTGGGAGATTATAAGGAGGTTCAATGAAAGCATCTTTGTCATGTTTTTTAATCATCTTAACTAAAAGGAAAAATATCTGGGTTAATATTTAAAAATGAAATAAAGCTATGACACAAGATGAAAAAACAATGGATGTTGCATTGCATGTGGTTAGAAATATTATCAAAATTTTATTAAATAGATGCTATGATATTTATTAGTTAGTTACTGTATTTTCTGAACAGTAGGACATTTTTTTCCTGGAAAAAAGTCGCTTAAATTGCCCTGTGTTTTATGGACCAAAGATTATCCAGTTGTTATGACTGGCATGTCACAGTCACTGTTGGACCAGTCAGGTTAAAGGTTAGGGTCATGGCTGCACCTACACATGACTTGCTCATTTGTTCTTTGTTTGATTCACTTGTGCATCCTAGCATATTTCGAGCTACATCAGTTGTAAAGTCTACAAGTGACATCACCAGTAGGACGAGAATTGGTAACCATTAGCCTTTGTTCTTATAAGTTACTGTCTGCCATGGTGCAGCCACACAGTTCAGTAGCATGCACAGATCAAGCATCACATGTTTCTGAGTTACATGCGGTAATCGGTTTGTTGTGTTTTTGGAAAATTTAGTATTACTCAAGTACAAAACAAAAGGTTTTCTTATACTATAGGGTTCAAACTGGAAATGGTAAATTATGCCAAAAGAGCATCAAAATAGAGCAGCTGAAAGTTATTTTTGTCCTATTCTATTTGAGAAAATGATATGAGAATGGAAGAAGCAAAAGGAAGAACTAATGAAAATAGAAAAAAGCAGGCATGCCTTTTGTGGTCATGCTGCAAAATGTCCACAGCTGGAAGAAGTGAAAAATTGGATAAAAGATCAGAGGGAAAATGGAATTTCTGTCTACCAAAATGATTGTATGAGAAACATGACTTTGCCAGGACAACATCTTGGTGCTACAGATTTATGAAAAGGCGCAGCCTAAGCATGCACACTAGAATCAGGATAGCACAAGAATCAGCCAAATATGGAACAAAGATTCTTAAATTTCATAAGTTTGTGATTAATGCAAGGAAAAGAAAAAAAACACGTTTTAAATTTGGACAGGTAAGCAGTGTGGACAAAGTTTCTGTAACTTTCAGTGTTTCATCAAATAAGATGGTGTTCAGATATTAAAGGTGCTAAAGCAATAAAAATAAAAGTTCTGGTCACAAGAAGACCCATTGCACTTGTTTTGATGTGTTGTGTTGATGGCACAGAACTACTGCCTTTAATCTATAAGAGAGAAATTTTACCAAAGGACAAAATTCCACATGAAATTTTTGTTCATGTTTCTCCTCAGGGCTGGATGGGTGAAGAAGGGATGAAATGGTGGCTAGTGGAAGTGTGGTTCAGGTGTGCAGGTGGCATTCTAAAGAAAAAACCAACCTGTTGGTGTGTGACCAGTTCCAGTCACGTATAACTAAAGCTGTTGAAAGCTGGGTTATCTGGAATTACAGCCAATGGATATTTCAGTAAACAAGCCGTTAAAGCACTCATGAGTGAATGAAATGGATGGAGACTCCAAGTTGTAAGTAGGCAGAACGAAGCAGTCCACCGTTTGACAGGTGTGAAGAAATCTGAGACTATTAGTGGAACAGGAGACAATTGTGAAGTCATTCAAGAAATGTGGTATCATTAGTGTACTGGATGGCAGTGCAGATGGTATACTATTTGAAGAAAATAACAGCTTACATAAATCTAGTGGTAATGACAAGCATGACAGCAGTAATGGGGACTTTGGGCTTTCTAAAAGTAATAAAACCCCTCGTGCTGCTTCATCATTATTTTAGTGCGCTGCACTGAAATATTATTTCCTACTTACTTACCTTTTCAAATCCTGGTGCATCTTATGGTCCAGCAAATACAGAAGTTTTGTAAGTGCAGAGTTTTTGATAAAATCAGAATGAAACTAGAAATCTATTAAGGAGATCTGGAAATCCAATGCTGTAGCAGATTTTCTATGTAATTCAGCATAGACCATTTGTCAGCCATTGGGAATGGGAATAAGCCAATGAAGCCTTGTGTCTTGTATACATTGTATTGGATAAGGATCATTGCTTATGCATCAAAATTTTATATTCTAGAGTGTATTATTAATCAACTTGTATCCTTAAAATATAATATATTTCAAACTTGTGTCACTTTTTTTAAAACAGAACTCTCTTTCTTTCTTTTTTTTTTTTACTTTATTTTCAGCTTTTAGAAAGATAATGTGACTGAAGGAAAAAAAAGGTAACAAATGACCTGACAGTTATTTCATTGGATTGGTTTCCAAAAACTGGCAGAATGACAGCAACCATCCAGAGGAGTCCACTTATCTGTAAATTTTGCCCGAGGATGCACCATAGCCTTGTTTTCAGATGCAGGTTACTGAGGAATAATTTGAAATTACTACACCAGCGGCAGAACACGCAGCTCTTTAACCACAACGCTTGCAGCTCCAGTAACGTGCGACCCTTTTCACGAGAAGCTAAGAAACCTTTCTCCGCCGCTAAACCAAAGCATCTCTGTCTTCTGGCAACCTCTGTATTTGCTGTTAGCGGGATGCTTTACTTTATGGCCGAGGAACCGCAACGGAGAAAAGTCCGAGTCGCTTTTGGAGCTTTCAGGCGTTTTTTTCGGTAAGCTTCTTAATCGAACAAACAAAACATGTGGCAGGGGGGATCTTTTTGTCTTTTTCCGAGAACAGCCCATTTAACAGCCTTATAATGTCTCGCTATGAGTCGTGTCTAACAAACAGTCAGAAAACACGGAGTAGGAAATTAAGTAAAACCATGTGATCAAGTCCCACTCTCAGCTTCACTCCTTTTCCTCCTCTCCTCCTCTCTTTTCACATCTATACTTTAAAGTTATTAAGCCTCACATCAGCAGCCAACCACATGGAAAGAAGAAAGAAAAAATACAGCATTGATACATCTTGGCCTGAACGTTCAATAATAATGATCTTTTGTCATTAAATTTAAAGTTTTTGTAATTTTAATTATCAGTTTAACTTTGTAATTACTGTTTTGCTTTGTTTTCTCTCTCTCTCTCTAGAATCTCTAAACCAGACAGCATCTTGTGCTTGCTGGTGCCATTGGTAAAAGGAGAAACAGCTTTGGTTGTTTACACTAGAATTTTGATTTTGAGTATTACAGTCGACCCCCCCCCCACCCCCGCGTAATCACAGTTCGGCATTCGCGGTCCCGGTTATTCGCGGAATTTTCCTTAGAACCTAACTAATAATTGTTTGTGGAAACCCCCGCATATTCGCGTAATCGCAAATATCTTCCGCGATTTTTTTATGGCTTTTTTCATGACAATATATATTTTTTCACGCTTTTTAACGCTAAATTATTAATAACAATATAATCTACTAATTTTGTAATATAAATACTAACGTAAGTTCAGCAAAATATCAATATGAAATAAACACTATTGGCTGGAGGTTTGAAAGTAGCCAATCACAGAGCGTTATTCATTTCTCCTTGCTGCTGATTGGCTGCTGTCCACGAGGCGCTGTCTCAGACAGATGCAATCCAGCATCATCCCAGTTTACCGCGTGTAGCTATCTCGAGTGTTTCTGAGTGTTGTATTTTTTATTAAATTATTATTATATATTTACTTATATTTTTTTATTATATTTTACGTTATATTTTAACGTTTATAGGTATTTTTATGGACCACGTCCAATATTCGCGGTTTTTCGCTCTTCGCGGGTGCTCAAGGGACGTAACCCTCGCGAACACCGGGGGACAACTGTATTTATTTTACTTTTTTTGTTCAAGAAATATATATGCTGGAAGCCCACAATTTTGCATTATCCAATATTTATATATAAATCCATCTGTAGTGCATATAATTATATATAAACATAAATTGTAAAATTCATGCATAAAAATATATTTTTGAATATTTATCAGAAGACTTGATTGAAATACCTTTTGTTATGTTTGATGAGGCCATCATTGTATGTGTGTGTGTGTGCATATATATGGTACAGGAAATAAGTATGAAAACAAAGGAAGTACCGAGTATAAAATACAAATAACACCTTATGGAATTGCAATCATTAAAAATGAAATGCTTCATATTACAGTCAGGTACTAATATAGTACACTGTGATTGGTTGTCATGCAAGCAATCAAAGTGCCACACTTGCAGGACTATGCAACCATTGGCAGTGATATCATTCTATTGTAGTAAATACTATGGCTCCTGGGAAAGAAATATCACATGACAAACATATAGAAATCAGTCTTAGCTGCTGAAGACTACTTCATGCAGCAAATTGTAGTCCAACTTCATGTTTTAGAAGCTGTATGCAAGACAGTGAGGAGGATACCAGTGTTAAGTACCTCAGGGTATGTTGTCTACTTGACAGACAACAAGCCAGTAGAGATCTTGCAAATGAAACTGGCTGCGAATACAGGTTTTAACGCTTCTTCAAGAACAGTAAGATGCATGTTAGCACAAGTGGTCTCAATAGATGTGTAGCCACCTGAAAACTTTTGCTGAGTGGAGGCAACTAATTGGCACTGCTGAAATGAGCAGAAATGAGACAGTAGGATGACCAAACCTGGAAAATGGTGCTCTTTACAAATGAGTCCAAGTTTAAACTGTTTGGTAAAATTGAAGGTAAACTGACTAGAAAGGGGTAAAAGCAGGTTTTCATCTATCATGGCATTCCCTTAGGAAGACATTTCATTGGGCAGGGATTCCCGCATAACCCCCCAAAAAGAGTAGGTGGTTTAGCTCCGGATAACTTTATGTCATTGTTTTGTGTAAGGAAAAGCTGTGCATTAATTAAGCATGCAGAGTATAGAAGGGAGGTTATCAGTGGTATTGTATTCACAGAAAATTGGTTTAGGCTTTATTCATCACCTTGGTAACAGAAGGAACAACTTTTACAACCATCTAAGGTCACATTACTATTACTAAGAGGATAGATAGACTGAAGTAAACCCCTACTTTCTCTGGAATGCCTGTTTGTATTGTTTCTGATTATAGCACAACCAGAAGTTTTCAGATTTTGTATCTTATAGTAAACTACTGACATTCTGGAGGAAATTCTGTTACTATATCCTTATGATTTCATTAATAAGATATTCACCTGTAAGATTGCTGACCTTTAAGTACTGAATAATTAGCATCTATGTAATAGGAACTTCAGGATTTTCTTAACAAATTCTGCCCTGACCTTTGAGAACATCTAGCAGTGAGCTAGAAGGGAACTTGCTGGTATCAACCTCGTTCGAGCAAGCTATTTAGGTACAGCTGGTGGTCTCTTGAGCTATAGTCAAGATGCAGGTCAATCAAGAATTACCTGCTGAACCCCTCCCTCACCTGGCTGGAAACCCAACTAGAATTCTGTTTTTAGATGTTGGTCAATTAGTAACAAAGAGCAAAAGGAAAACCATACCAGGAAGGTACACAAAAGCAAGGTGGTCCCAACCGGGATTCCAAGTTAAGGCTGCAGCCATGGCAGTCCAGTGGGCTAGCCACTTAGCCACTTGACCACCAGCCACACTATGCATTAAAGTAAGAAAAGAAGAAAAAAACCAACGGAGCAATGATTTATGCGTTGTCTGCTGTCGAGATATCTTCCAGTGATTTATGACAAAAATTGTCCTGCATCAGTCAAATGTGGATTCAGTTCCCATTTTGTGACTTGACACAAAATAGGAGAGTATAGCAGTAATTATGTACATTTCATTTATCTTTCTTTTCCTTTTTTTTTTTTTTTTTTTGAATTCTCTAGATCTTTGAAGATAGGAATTCTGATTTCTCTAGATTACAAGTGGACTCTGTGGAATGTTGATGAGAACAGCAGCGATTACAAAAATGCCATTAAGAGGTGTCACAGAAGAGCTGCTGAAAAGCTTTTGGTGGGATGCTTGCAGAACGGGGGGCTGTACGTCAAACTTGGCCAGGGCTTGGTGTCCCTGAATCACTTGCTTCCTCAGGAGTACACCGACACACTGAGGGTCCTGCAGGACAGAGCTCTCTCTCAGAAAAGCAGCGAGGTGAGATCTGTGTTTAGAGTTGGGTAACCCCTTTTTTTATTTTCACAGCTAAACGTCCCTTTACAGTTTGATTTGATTTAAAAATAAAAGGAGAAAAAATTAAGTTCTGTTACAATTAAAGTACACTTTGAATTTTGGAGCATATACATCAAGATTGAGATATTTCTCCTTTTCTCAGTGGATTTGTTTAATGTCTGTGCAATTCAAGGTGTTTGTCTGTGTGAATGTTAGCATGCACTCTGCCCGCTTTAGGGCTTAGTGGTAGCACTGCTGATAGGTCGAGTTCAGTAGCAGAGACATTTGAAATCTAATTCACGAAATTTTTTCCATTGTTTGTTCTCTGGTGCAGGTGGACCAGTTGTTTCGTGAAGACTTTGGTGTGTCCCCATCAACACTGTTTGAGTCATTTGATCCGGAGCCTTTTGCTGCTGCCAGCTTGGCGCAGGTTCACAAAGCCGTGACTCAGGATGGGAAGACAGTGGCTGTGAAGGTATCTTCCTTTGTGCCATTTCTTAGATAGTCAGTAGACACATGACGGGCCAACTCTCGTCAAACAAAACAGCCATATATTTACAAGAGATAATGCAATAGAGTTAACAATAGGTTGGATTTTTGAAAATGCCCAGAATTTTGTCAGCGGCATCCTAGGAATGTTGTATCTGTCTATCTCTTTATGCACTAAAACTTTTCCTTGTGTAAAACATTTTTGGTAAGACTTGGAATGTCGTTCAGGTGCGTGTCCACATTATTCCAGGGATATAACTACAGTGGTATCCAAAATTATTGTCTCCTGAAATAGTTCTGAATTCTTGTTGTTTATATATGTAATTATATTATGACTAATGCAATGTTATGCATTTATTTAATTTTTTTGATTTATTGTTTATGTATTTTCTTTTGTTGAAATAATATTCTGTAGTCAAAACAATGTTCGCATTTATTGAGGTTGACTGGTTTATGCTTTTTAGCTACATTAAGGATACGTAGTACACAGGCACTATAAACAGTTACAGCCAATTAAGCATTGTTTATTTATGTTAAAAATGCATTTTTTAATTGTATGATGAATAATCAACACTCAGTATTTTTTTTAAAAACAAGGTGATGAAATAATTCTGGCCACCAGTGTAGATTGGGAAAATTGAAGGTTGATTTACCAGAATTATCAGCAAGATTGATAAAGATTAAAGCTTTACTGACTATTTGACCTACAGGTGTTTTGGTTTTGATTGTTATATTATTGAAGTTAACAGGTAAAGAATATATTAGATTCAATAGATTATTTTACTACCAATTACAAATAATACACTAGTAGATGGAAACAGAAATGTTCTATATTAGACATTAGGTACATGGCCTTTTGGTTATGTGCTATTGAGCTGGAATGGTTAACTCAACTTGATAGTGTATAAATTTTAATGGCCTCTCCTCTGATTCCTCTTGTATTGGTTACAATTCCTATTTTAAAAAAAAGTTATACATAATACGGTAATCACAAATTGAGATTTGCTGGTTTTCATCATCTGAATGCTGCAGTGTAAGTAGTCCTCCCAAACTAAGGGTTTTTAAAGTTCTTGCTAATAGTCATCAGAATCCCCATCAATGTCATTGATCAACTGTTCTTTGATGGTCTACAATCAGCAGTTACTGTGTCCGTATCACTCCTCCATATTGTTGCTAGGTTACCTAGTGTCAGCCAGCATGTCTGATGTGCTGCTCTAGAGTTAGAGTTCTGCATCAGCAGCAGCACCTAAAAGGTTTAAGTCTATGTATCCTGTATGAGAAAATGTTTCTGCATATTGACAGAATAAATATTATCGAGGTTTTATTGCTTGTTTCTGTAAAATCAGGCCTAATTTATATTTCTTATTACAAAAAATTTCTTTTAAAAATTCCTCATAAAAATGTCACAGACTTACCAATTCCTGGACTAGATATAGTATAGTTAATACCTATCTAATATCGGCTTTTTTTGTTTTTAGTTTACAGCATTTTTCAAACTAATATGTTTTGAGTACAGTTGTCGAAAGCTCTCATTGCTTTCTGTATAATTTTTATTTTTTAAGTGTGAGAAAGTTGATAATTGATGTATGTTTGACAAAAAAAATTTACTGAAGGGTTCTGTGTCAGGGTTATTGGAAAATTTTGCTTGAGAGAACCATTTTGGATTTGCTCTCTTTAGATTAAATCTAATCTAATCTTTTTTTTTTTAAAAAATTCAAAAATGCCAATTTTTGACAAAGACGAAGCATTGTCACCTCCTTGTATTTTATCTAGAAAGAAAACCAAGATGCGCAGCGATGAGCATCATCTCCTCTCCTCAATAGGGTCAGCAGTGAAAATTAAGTAGAAAATTTGGAGTGTGGTGAATGTCATTGCCATACTAGGAAATACCTGTTGCAGTTTTGCTGTTACCTTGAGAATATTTGTTAACATATTTCTGAAGCTTTAGAAACCAATGATGAATTTAATTTCAATATGCAAATAAAAAAATTTTTTTAAAGAAATCTTGCCATGTTTTTAAAACAATCCCCTTATTATATTATTATTATTATTATTATTATTATTATTATTATTATTATTATTATTATTATTTTATTATTATTATTATTAAAATTAAACTAAAAGCCATAGTACATATTAAATTGTATTTGCTATGAACCATGGCTGTTTTCCATAGGGCTCAATCTAGTTTTTTAGATAAAACTAATGATCATCAGGCTAAATAAATAGCTTTGGCTACTGGCATTTCAGGTTGTATTGTTTACTGCTAAATTTCATTTGTCGTGTTTCTTTTTATAAGATGTCTGCAGGAATTTTTATTCTGATGTGGTGTTATTTTGTCTTTTAGGTGCAGTACATAGATCTCCAAGATCGATTTATTGGTGATGTCCGTACTTGTGAAATTTTACTCAAACTTATTGAGTATTTACATCCACAGTTTGGCTTTGCATGGGTTCTTCAGGTAATTAGAAACAAATAAACAAACAAACAAAAAAATTATAAAGTCTTTATGCAGTCGGGCAATCTTCAAAACAAAGGTAAGTTCTAACAGCAACAATTTTTATATCTCCCTAAAGGCAGACGGATCAGCTGCAGGTCAAAGTCCTTTTGATAACAAAAGGAAATAAAGTTTCCGTTTTATTAAAGTTTCAACGATGGAGATTTTTGTTGACATCATCAGCGTCCAGTCCGCAGAAAGACTTATGGTGTGCAGTCATGGTAAGCTGTGGCAGGTGGTGTTTCTAGACCTGACCCAGTCTCAAACCACAGTCTATCGGTTGCAGGATTGATGATGTAGCTTATGGCCAACACTTTCTCCTACTGTCCTGCTGGAAGGTCGCCAAAGCAAACAAGTTTATTAGCTGAGTGACGAGAAATGCCTGAACTAATTCTCTGCTTTCTGTAAGCAACACATGACCACAAACTTTTATAATATTTTGCTTTTTTAGTTCTTTCCAGATTCTAAAACTGGGTAAATTCCTAAGCTTAAATATTTTTTAAGAAAATCATGGACATGATGATGAAGGAAGAAAAGTTAGTAGGGTTGGATACACAGATTAAATGAAAAAAATTGCTGAAATTTTTTTAGTTATGTATGTTAAAAATTTTCAAATGTAAAATTATTATTCTTTTGCAGCTGAAAAATTGGTGCCCAAGGTCTATGTGAATAGAGCTTACATCTCATGGCAACTGAGCCACAAAATATTTCAACTTATCTTCTGTAGTTACAGATGCAAGGAGTCTTAATACACATTATACAATGATGGCAACAGAAAGGTTAAAATAGTCTGTTTACATTAACACACATTTGGTAAACTGCCATGCAGGATTAATGCTGAACGGTTGGGATATATGTATATATATATATATATATATTATAATTCAACTACAGATCAAAGCTCTAAAATTTTTTTATAAAGGATTTGAAGAATACACTAACTCAGGAACTTGACTTTATTAACGAAGGAAAGAATGGGGAGAGATGTAAGCACGATCTGAGACATTTGAAGTACGCCTATGTTCCAAAAATCTACTGGAATAAAACAAGCAAGGTACGTGTAGCTTAGTTATTACAAGAATTCCCATTCGTTTCTTACACAGAAAACGTTTTTAATAAAATATATGCATCAAATGTTAATCACGCTCTATAATAACAAAACAGTCGCTCATTTATTGCAAGGGAGGTAACTCGCGTTAACCTAAATGGTTATTTTAGACCTTTAAAATCGATTTTTTTTAAAAAACTAAATTACATTGTTTATTAATGCAAGGCAAAAAAAAAAAACTTCAATGTTTTCAAACATGTTTGTACTGTATCCCTTAGAAATCTTTGTGAACCATTTGGCAAAGGATGTCTTTCTATGAATTCTCAAAATTCAAACTAAGATGAAATTTAAAAGATTTTAAAGAAATACACCAAAGGGAAAATAAACGTTTTATTAAACTATAACTTAATATTTCTTTAAGAAATAGTTTTGCATAAGGACTAAATGGAAAAACAATCATGTTGCATTGTAAATTAGTTTCTTGGTCTCCTTTTTAATGGTATATTTTAGTTATCAGTAATGTAATTTCTTTTTAATAACAGAGTAGAATAACATACAACAATTGATAATTGTAGCTAAGCATGTAAAAGATTGTATTGTTTCATTGCAGGTGAGGGAGAATAAAATCTAATGTTCATAATAAATTAAAACATTAAAAAAATTTTTTTGCCAATTTTATTAAATAATTTTGAAATAAAAAAATATGATTTTAAACTTCAGATTCAGGAATCTTTATTTTGAATGGGCATAAAATTTCCCTGCCACCACCTAGTTGTTTTTATGTAGTGGGTGTCCGTGTCCGTGTGTGGTGTGTGTGTGTGTGTGTGTGTGTGTTTTTAGCTCTCTATATGCTCAGCACTTTGAATTATTTTTTAGCAAGATTTTTTTGAAAATTATTTTTAGTTGGAGTTGGACATTTGTGTTTACTACCATTTTGTATTTGGTTTCTGTTTAAAAATAACACTAATTGAAAACCTGTTCGATCGGGTAAATTAACGGTCTCAGATGTTTCTAGAACAGGCTCAACAATTAGAAATGATTTACTGACTTAGTCTGGGTATTAGGAGATGTTTTAGGGGGAAACCTGACAGCTGTTTTAAAAGTAATGAAGTGCTTTGAATGGTTATCAAATTCCCTATACAAGGCTCATAGCTATAAACTATTAAATTGGCAAAAGAGCTGGATACTTAAAAAGGGTTTTAGTAATTGGATAGTAGATGAATGAAACAAAATGGCAGCAATAGGTTTTGATTGTTAGTGTAAAACAGTTTAAAAATGAAATTGATGGGTATTTCATTTTCCTTGGGAGCCCTGTATAATGTAATATCACTGCAACATATGTTGATATTACAAAGATTTGATTAAAATGGAGTTGTGCCTTGGCCTCATTTAGAGTATACTTTGTATATTTTGTCTTTCTGTAGTTAAGCTATGAAAGGCACTCAAGCTAATTATCTTTACTTTTGTAATTAAAGATGTTCAGGGTGTTGTGAGAGCCCAGAATCAGGTTACAAGGGTCAACCACACACTAATTATAGTACCACCAATGTGGAATAGGTCTGTCTTCTTGGGTGTTGACCAACGACACTCCTGAGTTTTGAAGTTTTCTCTCTCTCTTTTTTTCTTACATTCTAGTTGTAATATCTTTGTAATGTCTTTGTAGTATTTCCAGTGTCAATGTATGTATGGGGGTAGAGATAGGGATAGCACTGGTGCTACAGTCGAGACATCTGAAATGTAGTTTTTTTATGCTACTGCGCTAAAGCCACTGTTTATGTAAAGGTCACCACGGTAATGAGTTCTCATGAAGAAAGATAACTGTGGAGCCATTGGCACCTTTGACTGTCCTTGCATGATATCAAGTGGCATTCTGACAAGCATGGGTAATCAAGTTACACCTTTGCTATTGGACTGGTTTATTTAATATCACATAAGCTGATTTACCTACAATTATGGCAAAGAGAAATGTGCTCTATGTAGAGGAAAAGCTTAGAATTATTGATCGTGTGAAGGCAAGAGAACAAACAACAAGCAGATATATCCTGAGAAACTGGCTTATCAGAAAGTACCATCTGCTATTTAGAAAAGTCCAAAGAAAATCTCTGAAAATTAATGTACAGCATTGACTTTGAATGAAAAGATTTATGAAAGTCTGATGATCCAGCTATTAATTTCTTTGTCTGGACCAACACTTGCTGAAAAAACTTGGCAAAACACCCTAGGCCATGCACTGCCTACCGCAGACAGAGATGGTTGGTAAAGGGCTCAAACCTGGATTAAGACTCAGGATGTTGCTCCAGGCTCCATCAGGTTGTAGAATGCCCTAGACACACCTCTCGAGGTGCCCAAACAACCTATGGGTTATGGGACAAGTGAAGTGAAGTGATGTTGATCCCAGTCAGCATTTTAAAGTTGCATCAGATTCTCATGAGACAGCAGTAAAGCAAAAGAAACAGATGAAATTTACTGACTTTTCCCACTATTTCTATCATTTACTTTTTACTGTTTCACTGTACAGTGTCAATAAATGCATGTATTTATTTCTGCAGCTGTGTGTAATCATTTTCATTATAGTGAGGTTATACTGTATAGGCCACTGGTGCTTCTGGGACCCCTTGTAGCAATTAGAACTAAATTAAACTAAAATATGCAAATTGCCTCCCCTTGGAACAGGCAATAAAAAAACCATGGTATATGCAAAAGTTTCTTTTTTGAATTTAAAATGAGATTCTGTAATCAGGAATATTTTTTCAGGTATTAACATTCTTTAATGGCCTTTAATTTTGTATTTTAAAGAGGGTGCTAACAGCAGAATTCATTGATGGATGCAAAATAAGTGATAAACAAGGAATTCAAGGAATGGGACTGCCTTTGTCAAAAGTATGTACCTCTTTATTAAGGATCATGTGAAACTATGGTTCATTTGGATGCTGTTGTTAAGAAAGATAATTAGAAGCATGCAGGCAGCAACGGAGCTCAGAGTTATTTGGAAACATTTAGTGAGTAATTGTGTTGTGAGGCAGAATTATCACATCACCTGAAATAATTATGATTTGTTGCTTAAGTGTAATTATGCCATGATTAATCCACTGTTTAAGTATTCAAATTCATCATAGATTTTAATTCAATTGGTTTATTAGGGTGGCCTGTGAGACGACTGGTCTGCTAATGCTGTTGACCAAAGTTTGAATTTTGGTTGGCACCAACTCAATCTAGTGCACCTCCCTGGTACAGTTTATTCTTGCTTTTCTTGTCCGGCCAGCCATGTGGATTTCTTCTGGGCACTCTAGTTCTCCTGCCCCCAATATCTAAAAACGAAGAATTCTATTAGGGACTTTCATCAGGTCGTTTGGCAGCAAAATTACACCAATGACACTCGGCATCCAAATCACAATCTTATAAGGTCCAGGATGCAGCACTGAAGCCACTTACATCTCTTTGTTGTCTGTGACAACCCACAGCGTGCTGTGCAACTAGAGAAGTCCTATGGATATCAGAACAAGGCTTAGCTGGCTTTATTGTGTTAAGAATGGATTTGTACATTATGACACACAATGAACATGCTGTATCTTGTTTGCCCTTTAAATGTCTTATTTATAGCACTTCCAGTAGCTGAAAATGAGAAGTTGCAAGACTTTCTAGAAGAGTGGAATTACTGAAAGATCTTGGAACTAAGAAGAAAGAAAGAGAAAAAAACTTTTAGTTTGCCAGTACTTGCTGCGTTGTTGGGAGTTGAGATGCATGTAGTTTTACCCAGTTCCCCTCAAAATTTCTGTAACGGTACAAACCCTGTGTACACCTGCTTGTTGCCATAATCTTGTACCTCACATTGCATAGAGATAAGAGTAGCCATACTTTGTGTAGGTTGTCTCTCTTTAGAAACTGAAGATATAAGAAAAATAAACTTGACTGACTTTTTTTTCCTTCCTGCATCTATTGTTAATCTCTCCGCCAATAAAAACAACAACAATAACAAAACTTTCTGGTTCTGGTTCCAGGTCAGTCACATGCTCATTGAGTGCTTCTCTGAGCAAATTTTCAGGTCAGGCTTTGTTCATGCTGATCCTCACCCTGGAAATGGTAAGAATAATTCTCAGCTTTAGCATAGAAACCAATTGCATTTTAAAAATTTCTGGAAGTTTCTGTGCATGTAGGAATTACCTGACTTTGAGTTTGGTCAGTATTATTCAATAAATAGTGGCAGCTGATGAAGTTTAAATAATTACTAGTAATATATATATATATGCACTGCCTGGCCACTTTATTAGAATTTATGATCTTCAGACTTAAGTCCAACTTAAGCTGCAGATGCAAATTAGGATGATCATATAGCATGACAGGTGACCCTGGCAGCACTGTGTGTGTCTTGGACAAGCACATCTGCAGTCAGCTTTTGAAAAGGCAAAGACATTACAGTGTTTGAAAGAGGTATGATGGTGTCTGCATGTCTAGCAGGTGCCACAAAGGCCAAGACAGTTTCCTCGGTTGGCTGCTCCAAGACATCAATTATTTTAGTTTATCAGCAATGTCAAAAGGCAAAGACAATGTCTGCCATGAGAGGAGGGGTGGTTGTGTCTGCAACTATGTAGTGACAGGAAAAGAGAAAGGCGCACTTGTCATCAAACAGTAGGCCAGCTGACAGACCTTCAATGCAGGACAATTCACATCAGTCTCCAGCCAAACCTTGTGAAGAACACTGCAATGAATGAACTGTGGCAGCAGGAGACTTTTATATAAACAACTGATCACAGTGACCAACATGAAAAGACCTTGTGTGGTGTAAGGAGTGCAGACATTAAACCAAAAAGGTAATGTGGTCTGATAAGTCAGGTTTTACTTTTTTTTTGTTAAATGGGAGAAGGCATTTGGAATAAACTTTATGAATCATTTGACCCCAAATGTCTAGGCCTCCAGTGGTGGGAACCATGGTCTTGGGGCATTCCTCACCCTGGCTCCTTGGCTCCTTCAGTAGGCAGAATGAATGTCAAAGCTTACCTCATTATAATTTTCAATCAAGCACGTCTGATGATGCTTCATGTATATTTTGATGGGGATGGCTACTTCCAAGACGACAATTCACATCCACCATGCCAAACATCAGGTGTTCGTGGTTTGCCAAACATGACGGAGACTTTGGGTGTTTCTCACGACTAGCACAACCTTGGATCTCAATCTAGCTGAGCATCTGTGTATATAACAACACGTTTGCTATCACAATTGTCTGTTTACTTCATTCCATACACTGCATACTGTATTAATGACTGACTGGGGAAATATTCCTCAGGACACTTTCCAGCACCTTGTGAATTCTATGCCACATTGTGTCATGGCTGTCATTTAGGCAAACATTGGCCCAGCTCTTTATTGGGCATAAGTCTTAATGAAGGGGCCTGCCAATGTAGAAGTACATTCACTGAGTTTATTTGCCATGTGAGACTAATTTAGTAGCTAGTCAGAGTTTAATTTCACAACTACATTAATGTACAGTGATATTTCTTTTATTCACAGTTTCTGATGAACTGAGAGTACACTCATCAGTTTACTGAGGTTGAGAGGGTGATTAATGGATAAATTTGCTTAAATGCCAGACATGTTTGCAGTGTATTCAGGACTCTCAATGGTTGGCTGCTCATCACCTTTGACTGCTTTTTAAAACTTTGGCTTTTAAAACCAAAGACTATTATCTTTAATATTTCTTTGTGAATTGGATCATGTTTTAGGTTATAATCACTTTATAAGTCAACTCCATCATTTTGATGCTAATGCAGTAATAGTTGCACATTTATCGGGGAATCAGGTTAGTGTCAGAGGAAGGTTCAGTAGAATGGCAAGCCTGTTTATTGTCGGCGATGGGGTGGTGGGTGGGTCACATGATTTTGAGAAGTAGCAGGTTTTTTGTTTTGTCTGTCTCTAGTTGGCTTAGTTCTTCATGAGCAAATTCTACCATTTAGCACCTCCATGCCTATTCCTTGCCGTTAGGCACGAATACTACATACGGCAGTGGTGCCACAGCCTCCGTGATCGAGTCAGCGGCATCTCACTGAGCGTCTGAGCATTGGTGGCAGGAGGACGGACTGATACAGGGTGGGGGGAGAGAAACTGCGCCACTGGCTGGACTTCCACTCATGGTCAGAAAACGTGCAGAGCCATTCAATCACTGATGAATAATAAAAGAAACTCTGCCCCCCCCAAAGCTAAACATTACAATTTTTGTGCTTTTTTGTTGTTTTGAAAAATGCTGCGTTATGTTTTGTTATTTAATGATCTTCCTTTTGTTTAAAACATCAAACAACACGGTAATAAACAGAACGTCTCAGTTATCCCTGTAAGTGCTTGCTTTAACTTGGTTTCAGTGTTGGTACGAAAGGTGAACAGCAAGCCCCAGCTTGTTCTCCTGGACCATGGCCTATACGAGCATCTTTCTCCTCCTCATCGGCTTTCCCTCTGCCATCTTTTTAAAGCTATTGTCTTGCAGAATGAATCCAACATGAAAAAATATTCATTTGATCTTGGTGTTGAAGGTAAGCTCCCTTACTCTTTTTTTTATTTGTTATACCTAAGACTGATATTAGTCATTTTACTGATAGAAATTCATTGATTTTTACTTTTGTCAAATGAATGTCCATAATTTAAATATCACGAGAATACATTCTGGTTTGTGTGCACATTTATATGGTGTCTGTGCAAAAGTTGTGTGCAGGGTTTCAGTGACCGTTTTGATGCACCGACCCAGCCATTGGGCCTACCAGGACATTCCTGGTGTTCCTGAAAGGGCGGCATCTTGTATAAAGCCATCACATGCATGTCCTGATGGATTGGTTCTGCACCCAAGCCTGCCACAGTGATCCAGATTACTGACGCCCGTGGCTCTGGACTCCAGTTCTCACTTGAACAGTGTGCCGGCAGCTGTGTGGTATGGTTCTTGATCTCAATTTGCTCATCTCTAACCAGTCGGCATGTGCGTGCCCATGCATCTAGGAAAGAATCTATAGAAAGCCGAGACACATCTTCAGACTCTGCTAATTTTAAAACAAATGCATAATACAATTTATTTTTTTAATATTACCATTGTTGCTTAATCATTAGAAGTTTGCTAACTAATTGACAGTTCCAGCAGGGTTTCAGCCGTACTATGAATTTATTAGTAATTTGGCTAAATTACTTGAGAAATGATTGGCCAGATCATTTCTGGTTCAGCCAAAATGAGCTAACACGAGGGTGACACACATCACAATCTAGAGGTTGTATTTACAAAGTTACAATACAAAACACTTTTCATATAATTATAGCAGCATGCATAATTGTTTATATTGTAATTACTGTTAAAATGAAATTAAAATCATTGGAAGAAATTTTGCAGTCTGACTGGTATGATGAAAGATACTTTTTACACGAGAGGCCTAAGCACAATGAGTGTTACTAATGAGCACTGTAGACAGGAAATGACTACTAGTAGTGCATTGTGGGTGGATTACATTAATACGATGATATTTCTTCATGTCATCTTTAAGTTGGTGTATTTCACCTCATAATTCTTTAGCATTTGATGAGTTGGCTAGCATCAGCATAACTCCTGCTGAAAAAGATGTTGTTTTGGCACCATGATGTTTGTTTCTCTTTAGCAGTATTTTTCTGGAGAACACAAGAAGATTTTGAAAAATTTATATCATCAGAATTTTTCAAAGTCTACGTTCATCATCATCACTGAGTTTTGAGAGATGTATATTCTCTCTTTTTTCAGTTTTTCTATTTTTGGTTATATCTCACATTTAAGAGTCTGCTTTCTGTGTGATGGATTTTGGATACTATTTTTGATAGATTATAATATCTTCTGTGAGATCCTTGTCCAGCGGCCAGTGACAAGGAAGACTCTGCACCTCCCCAGCAGCTTGACCAAGATGGAACTGGAGCACATGAAGATCCAAGCACAGCAACATTTTGATGAGATCATGAAGGTTCTGAGGGATATGCCAAGCTCCATGCTGCTTGTTATCAGGTCAGCTGTGAAATAATATTTTTTTGGAAATTCATTTGTTGAAGTTTAGAGCAACAGATTTAGTTAATGCTAGAAACCACTCTGGTAGACTGGGCACCACCAGTCTAGAGACCCCCGCAGCTGCCAGAGCCGCCCTTTCAAGAATCCTGCAGAAATTGCATTGTGATGCACCGCAAGCAGAACATTCTCTCTGCAACAGTCCATAAAATTTTGAAAGTTAGAATACACCACTGAAGCAGCTACCAGTCACATCACATCCCCAACTTGCTGGAGAATGTGTTCAAGCCATATTGGCAAATAGAATCAACCATTCCATCATCAAGGACGGTGTCCAGATTTAAGTTTAAGGATTTATCACTACACTTCAAGCTTTAAGCACTTGCTTTTCCAATACAGTTTTTCCATTTGTTCTGTCACATAATTAAACTGTTAATAAACAGTAACCTCCTTCAAAGACTTTATAAGCACCCTGTTTTCTAATAGTCTGTATACATGAAATGTGGAATAATTTATTGGTGGACAGATTGGAGTGTGTGGTGAGTGAGTGTGCTTGCTTAGGTTTCCAGACTCTGTTTAGTCCCCACTATTCACATAACTTCACTTAGCAGACACACACGTGTTAAGGTTGCCAACAACCACCAAATAACTTGTACAGTCAAACCTCCCATTACTGAACATCTTTGGGACCGACCAAAAATGTTCACTAATTGGAGGTGTTCACTAATCAGAAATTATGTTGAAAGATGATAAAACATCAAAATATGTATGAAATTAATCACAGATTTATTGTTAAGGACATGAACTAAAATTTTTATCAGAAAAAAATATGTACACAATCTTTATACACATGAAAAAGTGTAAAATAAAAATGTTCATTGTATATTATTCATTGTTTGTTGCATTGTGAATTGGAACTCTTGAAAAAGTCCTTCAATTTTTTCTCTTGGACATCATGGCCTTTTCAGTATTCAAAGAAGATTTGTTTTTGTTTTCCATTGTAAAATATTTATGTGATTTGAGAATTTTCCTAATTCATATAATTCTGCAACGCGCAAAGAAAGAAATTTTACAAATAGAAAGATAATTAAAATAAATTTATAATGATATAACCACACAGACACAAAAGATTCAGCCATGCATGAAGGGACCAGGTGCTGGAGGTGAAAAATATCTTTTTGTTAAATTACAAATAGAGGGCTGTGGTTTCTTATTGTGTGATATGGCTTTAATGAGACAATTGCCTGATGACTGAGTATGGCTGATATGGCTGAGTGAACAAAATGTATGTTCACTAAATAGAATGTCATTTGTATTAAAATTTGATATTTGGGACCAAGAAAATGTTCACTGTTCACAGTAGAGAGTGGTTCACTAATCAGAAAAAAGCCTAAAATTTGCAATGTTAAAAGATAGGCGAAATTTGGGACCAGGAAAAAACGTTCACTAACTGGAGGTGTTCACTATTCGGAGGTGTTCACTAACGGAGGTTTGACTGTATACAGTTCTCTTATAAGTTTTACATCTTTAAAAAAAAGGTGGGTGCTTTTCTTGGATGAGGAGTAAAATCACAAAAAGCTATGTTCATAAATAGACCTTATAAACACACATACTACCTACAATAACGTTTCTACGGTTGATAAATGTGGTGACACCTGACTAAAGCAATAAGCTGAAATGTGACTGTGTTTAATTATTACCTGTAAAATAATTGTTTACATTGTAGGCAAAACTGAGGATTGATGTGTATTAGAACATGGATCAGTAATTTTCTCTTTCTCTCTCTCTCATATATATATATATAATATAAACTCTACTTTTCTATACACTCTTCTCCCTCTACCCCACATCTCAACTGCTATTTTAATAAAATTTCAAAAATTATTTTGTATATTAAAAAGTATTTTGGAGCTTCTCGAAATATGTGGCATCATACTATTATAAATTTCATGTTAATTTTTTCTTGTTTTGATCGAAAGTCCAGGAATTCTAATGTTTTTTTTTTTTTTAAAAGTTTTCAGTTCATGAGAATATTATTACCACTTTCAGAAATTTAAACACTATTCGTGCTGTTACTCGAGAACACGGACATCTAGTAGACAGGTATTCCATTATGACCAGAAGGTAAGCTAAAACACAGCTACTTCTTAATTTGATTTGCTTTTGTTATTGTTGTATTTTGTCTGTAGCTGTTTTATTGTTTTCTTTATTCTAAATTCTTAGAATTCTAAAATGTTGGGGTTTCTTGTTCACAAATTACTTTTCCATTTCTAGCAGTAACTGGACACTTTTAAACTACAGAAATGGTCCAGGCCGTGTTGAAATAGCTGCTTATGTAACAAATGATGTATTTTATTGTTTGTTTGTTTGTTTTTTTATTGATTTTGTATGCAGAATCAGAATCTGATTGTATTTTAGCGCTGAAGTGTTATGATGCTAGATGGTGGGTGGCCTGTGGTGCAGTATGATTCAAAATCTGCAAGATCCTCCTGGCTCTAACACTTGTAGCATCACATTTCTTTGACTTTGTTAAGCATTATTTCCATTTGTTCCTTTTTAACCTTTCTACCAATGGCATCTGAGAATTCATCCCCCCCCCACACACCCAGGAATAACTGGATTCACCATTTAGAAGTGATAAAAATATTGAAAATGACTTTAATAAAATTACATAGCCAATTAGAATATTAGAAATTATTATCACTGTTTAAGCTGCATTATTGGAGGAATATCTTATACATCTAATTTCTTTTTTTTTTAACAGAGCAATCTCTGGATCTGTTTACTTGGGGAAGGAGCCAATTGGATTATCAAAATTGCTGAAAGTTTGGCTGGAGAAAAACAAATTCAACTATTTCCTGATGTAGGTGCATTGGAATGTACTTGAACTGTTGTGCCAAGGATTTCTAACTCATAAGTTTGCTCATCTTGTACTGATGCTAGATAAAACCAACAACCATCCGCTCTCTGTAGTACTGTCACCCACTAAAGAAGATAGGCACAGCTAAGATGTTGTGCAGAAACTTGCATTCAAAGAATTCCTCAACTTTTATTTTACATTGATATTGGTGAATTTTAATTTCTGTCGGTACACGATCTGACATTGCGACTCACTTAATCCGCAATTTCTGCTGTCTGTTCGTGATGTATTTGTAAGCAGGTCTGATTGGCTAACAGGTATTTTTTATTGCTGTCTGACATGATTAGTATGAATGATATTGTTTATCAAAAAATTAGTGATGATGATGCAAATGTGTCATAGCTAAATATTGATTTAGATCATTTGCTTCATGATCCCACTTTTGAAATCTAAAAATTTAAATTTTACCATTACGTTATGCAGCTAAGAATGTTTGGAATGCTAAAGTTTGTTGAGCAGTTATTTACTTTTCTTCATCTGTGGAAGGGATATACATATTTTATTTTTATGCATATTCTGATAAAGTTAGAATTATAGTTTTGCATGAAGAGTCTTTCACTCCATTCTAATTTTGGTTTTGATATGTGGAGGTAAAAATGTTTTTGCCTACAATGTAGACAGTTATTTTAAAGCCATTTCTCTTTTATTGGAGTAAAAAGAATTTTGTTTTTTTTTTTTTTTTTTTTTTTTACTTTAAAGGTACGAGAACTTCAAGCTTGGCTTAGTATCTCTCTACTTGCATTTTCTACAGCTTATCGGCAGAGCTCCTCAACTGGAAGCCTTTAAGGAGTTCAGAGAATCTCAGATGAAAAAGTATGTTCTTTCAGTTAAGATTTTGCTTATGTTTAAATTTACTGAAATTTTCTTGGAATTATTGATATGCATAAATTATTAGAACAAAAAAAAGAAAACAGAAAGAAGCAGCAGCCATTATTTCCATAGTTGAGTAAATCGAGTCTGCGTATTAATAGACAAAGTGAGGATAATAAACTCTCGTATCTAATTCATAGCCGCCAGGCTTTTTGTAACTCTGAACACCAAAGATTATATTGGGTTTTCAAAGATAATTAGAAAAAAAAACAATGAATGAATACATGTAAATGACTGGTTTTTGTAGGCTTGATTCAAATGCTGACAAGTTGTCAAAATTAATTTGCTAGAAGTTATTTGTAGTGGTTATTGTAAGCTATATAGGCTTAAAACAGGTCCATGTGATATATAGGTTTTAAGAACCAGCCATGTAATACTACTGGCTGTAAAATAGGTGTGTGATATAAGCTTTAAAATAGGTATATATCCATGATATACACTTTAAAATAAGTCAGTATGATATTGGTTTTCACATAGGTCTTAAAATACCTTCTGTTCCTTTAGCTCTCTTCATCTTCCACTAGAATGATACCAATTTTTTCGGATTATTGAGTAATTCTGTTTCTATAGAAACTTCAAAAATAAACTCTTGAGTATTTTGTAGCAGTGACCTCTCTGAGAAATTCTGAAATTCTGTTGTTTCAGAAATCCTCGATTCCTTGACAGTAAATAATTGTTGCAATTTTGTAGGTATGAAGCATTATGATCTAAAGGAAAGAGCAAGTGCTTGGTCATCAGAAGTGTCTGTTTGAAAAAACGAGACAGAAAAAGTGTTTAATGGAGGTTGTCATCTCTCATTTGATGAACAGGAAAGCTGTGATACAGTGACCATGGTTGTTTTTTTAGTTTTTTGGCATTGTTTATTGTCCAGAACCTCGTAAGTAGACTTAAATAATCTTTTGGTTTTTGTAGTCTTGTGTTCTAGGCCTTGCCGTTATTCCTTCTTTCTGTCTTTTACTTGTATAGTACCCAATGCCAAGACATGACTCAGTCTAGGCTCTAAAATTTCCATTTTTGAAAAGAGACTTGAAAATATCAAGCCAGACTTTTTTTTTTGGCTAAAGCGTGTAATCTTTGCCAGCAAACCAAAAAGGGATTTTAGCATATTTAAAAGTAGCTGTAACAAATCTCTCCTTATTTTAAACCTGCTCCCAGACCCCATTCAGATCTGGTGTGTACTCAATTTGTGTGTGGCTGTATGGTGAAAAATAGGCATGGAGATACTGTATTCCAAATGCATTTGGTTTTTTTTGCTGCCTTAACATTACATGCATTGGTGGCCAAGATTATTACACTATTTTATGTTTTTAAACAAAATAGTGAATGTTGATTGTTTGTGCTACATTGTTTAGATTTTTGACATAATAAAGTTAACTTTGCATTGTTTTGATTTTCATAACACCCCCATATTGAACATCTTTCTTCAAGTAGTAGTAGTAGTATTTTTTGTAGAGATGCTACTATGGACGAATAAAGCTTGAAGCCTCAATAAATGCACACTTTGGGGTGTTCTTCCAAATGAAGAATGTTGTTGTGGCAAAAGAAATACATAAAGTGATCAACAAGAAACAGGATACGCTTGTTTATTGCGTTAGTCACAAGCTCACCTAAGCAACAAACTCAGAATTATTTTGGGTGGTTCAACAATACTTTTGTCCACCAGTGTCTGCTACAGAAAACCGCTATCCAGCTGCTTTTCTTTCCTTGCCTATTTGGTCAGATATGGTTAACAAAAAACATGCCTAGAACAGTCTTGAAATTACAGGAATTTCTCCAAAAGGTTTAACTTCAAAAATCTTTGTTAACAATAAAAGAAATTAGTTGAATTTACTACACTGATGAACATTGTCTTCTTTTTTTTTTTTTCTATTCTAAATATTGTTTGGTAATTTTTTTTTTACTTTTGCAAAAGGCAAAATCTTGATGATTATTTATTTAGTGCATTTACTTTATTTTCTTTTGAAAAATAATATATAAAATGTGAAAATGGTTTTCTTGTTATTTAAAAGCCAAATGTATTAAGGATATGCTTGCCAGGCCATTTTGTTATTTTATTTACCAAAAATGAAATTGCGAAGCTTGTGGTCTGAATTCAATGTGCCCCAGAATGGTTAGGACCCCTTTTTTTCCCTGTTGTGTTTTACTGTTGACACATTTAGTGATACTCTGTAGATACTTCACTTACACGTCGTCATGGTGATCCACTCTTCTGACAAGGAGAGAGTTTAGTAAGTTCTAGGAAGTTTGCTTTAAAAAAAAAAAAAAGCCATTTTTTTTAAAATATTATTCCAGGGGCTTTGGAATTAGCTAATGACACAGATTTTTCCAGGGAAGAGGTACTACCAAAGAACTTTAATTAGTTATACCAATCAGTAAATTCATTTCCTGCTAGACAAACTAAACTCAGTCACTCCACTGGTGAATAATTCATTTCAATTAACTACAGTTTTTGATGGCTATTCACTAATTTTACATGAGAAATCTCAAATGCAAGTGGATGAATTGTTAGTCTTATTTATTTTAGTCTAAAGAAATCAAAAGTTACCCACTTAATTTGATGATTTGTGTTCCTTTAATTTTTTTTTGTGCTAAGTAATTTAATGGGAGATAACTCTCCCTGTTTTTGTTGTCCTTGTATCAAGGGTCCTACTTTAGAATTATCAGTCACAGTGAATACACTTTTTATTTTGTTTTAAACAAATCTGAGAAAAAGTATATTTGAGATTCTCAGATGTATTAAATTGTATTTTTTACAACATTGAGGTAATCTAATTGTGATTTCCATTGTTGAATTCTTCCAGACATTATGGTAACTGTTGCATTATGCAACTAAGAATGTTTGGAATACTAAACTTTCTTGAACAGTTGTTGACTTTTCTTTATCAGGGGAAGGGATATGCATATTCCGGTAAAGATTATAATTCTACATGAGGAGTCTTTCACACCAGTGTAATTTTGTTTGTCTTCCTTTCCCTTTCTTTATCACACAAAATCAATTAACACAAATTATTTTGCATTATTACGGAAGTGGAAAGTGTGAAACCTAAACTTAGCAAGATCTGAAACAGAATTGGTCAGAAATGAAGGCCATCTGCCATCTGTCAGAATTTTCCAAGTGACGTAGATGTGATTGGAAACACGAGAAGCCTGCTGCTGCTGTTGTTGTTTAGTCACCTCAAGCGCCTGAGGATTACTCTCAGAAGCACCAAAGCTGTATGTGGGAGGCGCACCAATTCGTCGAGAGAAGAGCCCAGTTGATGATGATGACGTTCACACATTAGAGCTAGGCACCGTAGCCAGAGATGTTCCGCCGATTCCTCTTCACACTGTCGACAACAAGCGCTGTCACTTTTTCCCGTGAGGAATAGCCATTGACGGAGCGCAAGGTGGTGACCCAAGCGGAAGTGGATCAGATCAGTTCAATCTGCCTTTGCCAAACGTGCCTCCTCTGACTCGTTGGGCATTTGGATATAAAGTTGGATAAAATGACTAGTTGCAAGGCCGTTCGCATCGCCTTCAACTCTGCTTGGTACGAGGAGCACCACAAGCCAGCTGGAATGGCAGCCAATTGGTGGACTATGGGGTCTCTTGGGTGGCCGGTGGTAATGATGACGCTTCCACTGCCATTCTTGTTCCCATTGGTTGCCAACCCTTCTGTGTAGAGGGTGTAATCATAGGTTTACCAATGTGTCTCCAGCCAGTTGTATGCTGCCTCTCTGTCTGTCTCTGGGTCATCTGTTTTCCATCCATCAATCTCAGAGGTTGGTGAGCCTACCCTGAGCCATGGGGGGGAGGAGGCATGGGAATGACTCTGGGGTTGTCTCTTTGAAGATCATCATCATCCATATCTTTCCTGCCAACTCTCGCCAGCCTGTTTTTTTTCATGTCTGAATGATGGCCGCTGCGCAGTCAGCTGAGAGTCACCTGTTCTGATCTTGAGAGGCTTCGTTCTTCTTCTTTGTTAATTGTTTCTCCTCAGTCTCCATAAATCTGTTTGAGTCTTTTGTGAATGATTGGCCTGCTTTGGGCATATCATCTGATAGCTGCTTTTGACATTGTGTTGAGCTTTGGTCTCTGCTGGTCCCCTCTTTCGCTCTCTCATCCACCATTTCGTTTCCAGCAATGCCACAATGGATTGGACACCACGTGAAAGTTATCTGGCAGTCTTTGTTGTTGAGGGTTCCAGGATATCTCTCTCATTGTTGCTTTCTAGGGACTGTGATGGGTGGAGGTGTTGCAAACGTTCAAGCATGGAGGCACTATCTAAGACTATTCTGGTGTCCGTTGGACCGACCTTTTCCATCACTATTTTCAGTGCTCTCTTGACGGCCTTGAGCTCTGCTTGGAACGAGGAGCACCATCTTCCTGCTGGGAGGGCCTCCATTTGGTGGACTTGGATGTCTCTTGGTGGGCCAGTGGTGACTATGAGGCCTCCACCACCATTCGTGTTACCTTGAGAGGTTGACCCGTCCGTGTAGATGGTGAGGTCGAAGGAGTCCCAGTTTCGTTCAAATCATTCGTATGCATTTTGTTTGTCGATCTCATTAATCTTCGTTTTGTGTGCATCTAGTTTGAAAATCAGGGAGCCAGAATCTAGCCATGGTGACAGGAGGTCTGGAAAGGTTGTTGGTTGGACGTCGCCGAAGATGGATGACCATATGGTTTTTGCTTTTTTCCTCCAACTCATCTTTTTGGTTCTTTGGCAGATATCTGTTGCTGCTGTCAGATGGCACAGGTTTTCCAGGTCTGCTCGTAGAGATTTCTCCAGTGCAATTGTACTCAGTTGCATAGCATGTGTCGCTATCGGTGGGAGGTTGGCCTCAACAAGGATTGCCTCAGCTGGCGTCGTGCGGAGTTGACCTGTGATGGCCCGGCCGGCATAGCGTTGGCAGGCTTCCAGTCGTTTCATGTTGGATTGGGAGATCCACGGCATCAAGGAGGCTGCCACATATTTGACGAGGGAGTGACCTGCTGCTATGTATGCTGCTCTCAACGTGTCCTTATCGTATCCCCAGTCAGTCGACACCAATCTGCAAAGGGCACCGGCCTGGCGTTTCATCTTGTTTCCTACCGCGTTCGCATGTTCAATGAAGGTGAGCTGGCGGTCGTAGGTTACACCAAGGAATTGGGGGTGTGGATTATACCTGATTTATTCGTTCCCCAATCAAAGGCTTGGTCTCCATCTCGCCTCATGCAAGTTCGTCAAGAAGAATGAGCACTCTGATTTTTGGGAGGAAATTGTCATCTTCCACTTTTGGCTCCACTCGGTCAGTTTATCAAGAGCCTTCTGGATTACCTCTGCAGCTGTCCTCAGTTTGCTGCTCTGTGCCCAAATTGCTTCATCGTCAGCAAATATGCTAACCTGGGTATCCTGTAGTTGGTCGGGGAGGTCATTGATGAAGAACAGGAAGAGGAGAGGTGATAGGACGGAGCCTTGTGGTACCTCTTGTTTGAAGGTCTTTTTGTTGCTCTTCTCTCCCTCGTAGGTTACCCAGTTGATTCGATTCGATAGCCATGTTTGTATCCATCGGATGTAGTGTGTCGGGACCCCCTTTTTGGCCATTTTCAGTAGTAGCACATCCCTCCAAACTCCATCATACGCCCAGGAGTAGTCGATTAAGGCCAACACTGTCTGCTGCATAGGTTGTCGTTGGAAGCCATCACTAATCGACTGGGACAGTCACAGGATCTGGTCCTCGGTACTGCGTCTAGGTTGGAACCCTGCTTGTGATTGTGACAGCAGCTGCCAGTTCTCTGCAATATATCTCAGTCGGTTGCATACTAGCCTTTCCATCACTTTTCCAATGATGGAGATGAGTGAAATCGGTCTGTAGCCACTCAGCTGGTTGGGGTTCTTTCCGGATTTTGGGACTGGTCTAATGTAGGCTGTGCACCATGCCTGGGGAACCTCTCGGCTTCGTCATGATTGATTGTATATGCTGGTGAAGGCACCTATCGCCGTGGGACCAATATGGTGAAGGAGTCTGGGGTGGATGCTGTTGGGGCCCACCGCTTTAGAGGGATCGAGGGCATTGATGGCTGTGAGGACTTCATTTTGGGAGAATACCTGGCACGTGTCTATTTCCGGGGAAGCTTGTCTCAGGATGGAGTTTGGTGACTTTTTGATGCCCCTGTCCAGTTCATCTTCAAGTTGCTCACCGTTTGGTACTGTCGGATGAACAGGTTAGCTTTCTGTTTTTTGGCTGATGTATTGCTTGTCATCGTCGGAGATGATACGTGCTGGATCGTCTTTTCGTGTAGAGGTAAGGCTGTGGAAGGTCTTCCATATTTCCTTTGTACCTTTTTCAGACAGTATTTTCCTCTTCCAGATGTCTGTCTTTCTTTCGTTGATCATGTTTTTCATCTTATCTTCTTGATCATTGTAGTCTTGCGTTTGGATGCCTTGTTCTCCCCGGATTTGGTCACATCTGTGTTCTTCTTGGGTTATCTCTCTTGTCTTCCAGCATTCGTTTGCCATGCCGACCGCATTAAGCCCTATATGTTTCCTCGCCGCTTCAAGGATAATGGTGCAGAAGGAGGTATACTGCTCAGATAGTTTCTTTGGTTTCTCTTTAGGCCGGGACGCAAGACAGCCTTAGGTCTCCGCCGTGAAGGCTGCTATGTCACCGGCTTTCCAGTTCCATACCAGGTGCTTCGGTGTTTGCTGCTGCTGCAGAATCATCCTGCATATTGCAGAAGTGATAATTTTTTAACAGAAAAGAAGAAAGGCCAAAACTTCAGATTGGATTGGGTAATATGCATAACATGCGTAGTTATAGAAATTAAAAATAAAAAAAAAGCCATATAAATTGTTTTTTTTTGCCTGTAGTAACAGTCAACTGAAAGAGGCAGTAAACCGTATGGCCTGTGCTGAACGATCTAGGTGAGTAAAAAAAAAAAATATCCATTTGACTCTGCCTCTAGTTGAAAACTACCATTGAATAGTTCATTTTGTTGGTCTACAGTCCTGGTCATCAGTCATCATAGGCACTGGAATCTCTAGCAACATTATTAAGTGTATAGATGATGTGAAAATATATGGTAGAGTAGTCAGTAGCATGGACATCAAGAAAGTTAACGCTCTTAGATTATTTAGTGGAATGGACACACAAAAGGCAAATGGATTTTAACACCTCTAAGTGTTTTAATGTTGGGGAGGCTGAAATACATTTGTATGCTAGAATGTGACAATAGATTTTGTGAATAACAAAAAAAGGTGTATAATAGGATAGGAAGATCTTCAACTGTTTCAGGTCATCTTTATTAAACTCTAGGGGGTGATCTGTCTTTAGGCCACATGCAGCAAGAAGACTTTTCTTGATGAACTCTCATTTGATAATTTTTGTGTGGTCTGGACCGATCACCTAGTCTTCCTCACTAACGTCTGACTGGCAACTCATCCAGAAGCTAGTAGGGGAAATTCTGTAGCCTTTTACCAACTTCTGCATTCATTCCTTCATCGCTCTCGAATGGCGCTGGGTCGGCAGACCTAATTATTAGAGGAGACTGTATGCTGTTCCACCTACTAAATCACAATTCCAGGAACAACAACAACAGCAAAAAAAAACTCGTTTTCATTCTGGGAATAAAGTTGCTTCTTTAGTTCCTCATATTTCAGCAACTTACAGCTGATGCTCATCCCGCTACTGTATGGAACAGTTGCCTCACCTGCAATGATCATCACACTTTCCTCTGTTAGTACCGAGTCTGGTCTCTGCCCAACTCTAGATCTAACCTCTGGGTATTTATGCAAATCTTCCAAGCCAACCACCCCCCCCCCATTGCTGGCACAGCCTAGTGCGCGCGCACACACACACAGCTTGCAAGACTGCTTGTCTGGCCTTCCCTAAGTATGTTGACCATGAAGACAGCTCTTCTGTTTACATTAAGTCTTGCATTGCCCACACCTGTTGCCAGTTTTCTCAAGATCTGATTGTTTCCATGTGTAACTTTGCTTTGCCACAACCACTCTGCACAACAGTAATGTGGTCCCCTTGTTTTGCTCGCACTTTTGCTCATCAGTTCTCCTCCATTTCAGCAAGTTTGCTTTTGTGGGCGATTTATCATAGATTGATCTTATGTTGGAACTGAGCCCGAGTATCATTCCGCGATAGGGATCTTTGCAAGCTCTTACCAACCACTGTCCTTAGCTGCCTTCTGCACTCATCTGGTATCTTCTTCCTGTTTTACTTCTCCGACCACCATATGTCTCCTTTTTTCTACTGGTTGCTCTTGAATGCAATAATACCTTAAAAACCTGCAATCAGTGTATCTCTTAAAGCCAACAGGTATGCCAAATTCTACTACACAAAGTAAACTCTTCAGTTTAATTATATAGATCATTAGTAGGATTGCTTCTGGAATATGCGGTTAAGGCATGGAGCTCCCAGGAGATGAGGGCTAATTTTTAGTTATGAAGAAAGATTAAAGGGCCTTTTAGCTACTTTGTCTGGCAAACAGACTTTTTTGTACCGATATGACAAACATATCTTTTCTTTTTTGGAAAAAGAATGCATTAAGCTTAGATGCTTTTTTAAAAAATAATAATTACAGATCATATAATTAGAGGACATGAGGATAAGGTTTTTAGGAAGCATTCTTGATTACACCAGGGAAGTGATCTTTTAGTTTCTTTTGTGTGGTATTGGCCTGGAAAAAAAAAATTAATATATAGGTAACTGAGGAAAAAAAACTATTATTACCAAATGTTCATGTTTTAGTACCAGATGAAAATGTATAACAACATTCATACTTAACATAATTTATTCAGACATGTTCAACAAACAAAGTACAGGATATTAACATCAACACTGAGACCTCTGTTTTAAGAATTGGCATTATCTAACTTAACCTGCTCTAAAAGGATGCAGATAATTTTATTTTTCCTACTGGGATAACTTTAGAATTTCTGATGCTGCTGAATTCCTACCTGACCGGCCATTCTTACAGCACTACCTACCAAATGATTAGTTACGTATGCCTGATAAACGTTTTCAAATAAGCTGTCCATGCTTTTTTTTTTTTTTTTTTAAGTTCTATCCACTGGATGAAAGTTCATCTTTAATGACTGACCCACAGAACCAGAATAACATTTTTTACATGATATTTACATTAATTATACTTACTGTCTTTCATATTTAGTATATACCACATAAAGATGGAGTTTTTGCTTTGCTTCTTTTTTCTTTTATTAAAGATGAACTAAAGAATACATCATTCAGTGATACTCCTCTACTTTTAGACCAACTTTTTTTTCCTTCCGTGTAGCATTTTAATGAACCCAACCCATCCCGATAACTCAGTGGCAAGGCGAATCCCATTTCTGACCATTTTTCTCCCCTTTTTCTTTCATTCTTTTTTTTTTACAGCTTTTATGGAATTTTTATTAATGTTAAATTTGTTTGTTTGTTTTACTTGCAACTTTGTTTATTTATGTGTAACATATCGAGCTGAACAGGGTTTATGTATTGAAAACTCGAGACTTGTATGGGAACACTTGAGAAAACTGTTGCCCAAGATAGCAAGATAAGACCAATCTCTCATGACATAGATGTTGATATTAAAAAAAAAACAAACTAAAAGCTATTTAGTCACAAAATGATATTTGTTAATTGTTAGATCTTTTTGTTTGTCTTTTTTTTAAAAAGATATTTTGTTGTTATTGATGTAGAAAAATTACTTTCTCTTAACCTGAGTCCATATGAATGGCGTATAGTGTTAATGCATCATCATTAGACACATGCAAGTTTGCAAATATTATTTCATGGAGATGAGTCCAGAGGTTTCTAGATGCTTACTCATTCTCTAGTCAACTTGTATCTCCTTAAAATGCTTACTGTTTTTAAGTCTGCATTTGTTTACTAAGTAGAGTGATGAAGCAGTTAGTTACTATGACATGAACCTGGCAGCAGTATTATACAGTAAAAGCTCTGCTGTCTGGCATGTTCCTGATCTAACCAATTCCAGTCAATTTGGCAGTAATGGAAATTGTCACTCATACAATACTAACTAAAAACTGCAATTCTAAGCTTACACTGAATTATTGCTACTGTACAGAACCTTACTGATTCTCTGTAAGAGATTCACGAGACACTTGGAGATCTGGTAGTTTCGTAAGGTCATGAGGTTCAGGTACTGATGTGGAGGGTGATGTTGCTGACTCTGCAACAAGCCTTGGAAGTGTTTTTGAAGAGGTCTCTGATGTCAGCTTGCTTAGTTACATCCTCTTGTATGAAAGACGAATGTATAATATGTGGCTGCATCAGAATAGGAAGCAACCATTTCAGCAGATTTTAAGGGTATTTCAAAAAGATGAAGCAGCAGTATCCAAAGTTACTTTGTTGTTTACTAAAATCATCATTATCAGTGGATTTTCTCACTTAGTCTTATTAGGATTAACAGCACAATCATTGGTTTCTGGATCTCTGAAAATATGGATCACTTCAACCTCCTTGACTGTTTCAGTTTGGTCGATTGTTTATTTTGATTAGTAGATTTTCACAATGTCAAGAATCTGTGCAACTGTAGATTTCTGAGGCCTGACATGAAAGCCTTCAAATTCTCCATCATTGTGAATCCTTCAGCAAAGATAACACTAGGCCACAATTTTCTCCATGCTCTCCTTAAAGTTTCATGTTTTACATTAATATTAAATAAATTAAAACTGCTGTATTGTGCCATTAAGATTTATTAACTCTCCTAGAAAATGTTTTCTATAGTAGCATTTCATGTTCTGGATGATGCTCTGATCTATTGGTTGAATTAATGAGGTAACACTGGCAAACGGATAAGTAGTAAAAATATTACCTGACACCAACTCTGCTTCACGGGGGAGGGTGAACTTTATGATTATCTAATAAGAGGATAGATAGCTTTACTATCTTCTGACTTCCCAATTTTCTTAAAGTGTTCTTTGTCTTCAGATATAAAAATATGATAAAACCAATCAAGAAAAATCTTATTCATCCATGCATTACTTTGGGCTCTGTAAGTCATAGGTAGATGGGCAATACCTTTAAATGCTCTTGAGCAAAGACATTTACCTGTCACTAATAAACTAACCATATGCATACATTTAAACAGTTACTCTCTTTATTTTAAAAACAGCAGCACTAGATTCACCTTTACCTGCGAGAGTAGAAGTAAACATCATCTGCATGTATACCCGATTAAGGGATGAACTATATTCATTGATTAATTTTTTTTAATGTGTCATGGTGTTTTTCAGCAGACTTGGTGAGCCAATTTTTGTTCGCCTGATACACCTGGCCTTCTAATGTCACGACAAAATTTAAAACAGTCCAGCCAGCCATCTGGGGAAAAGAAATGTCAAATCCATTTATAATAATCTTTGGCCCTTTCTTCAATAGCCATTTGTCCAGATATTGGTTCACCTCCAGACCATTATCAAGCTGTTCTAATTTAGGTCTACTTAGAGTATGGTGGCGTTCTTCAGCTCTATTTGACTCCGAACTAGCACAAAATTTAAGCAGTTCTTCTTTCCTCTTGATGTCATAAACTGCTGAAGAGCCAACGTTATGTTCCTTCATCAGGACATCACCGTACCCACCTTTTCAGAGTCTTCTACAAATGTCTGTTTTTTGAGTTAACATCAGATCAACTGTCTCGTGCTTTACTCCTCTACTTGTTGAGGTGTGTTGCTCAACATATATGATGGATGGACATAGTTTCAGGAGATATAAAGTGATTAAAAACACGCCACTACAGCAACAGTGGTGCAAGACAACTGAACGAGAAAGGAAAAGAAAGCAGCATCGCCAGAGCTGGAAGACAGCAGCGAATAAAAAATAATGTATTGAGAAATATTGGAAACTCTGGATCCTAGAGTTTTCCAGTTGGGTAAAAGGCTGGATAACGCAGCCTCTATTGTACCATGAAACCTCTCACTGGTTTGTGGGCAATAACCAGCACAACTAAACAAAGAGGAGAAATAATTTGTCCTCCCTATTTTTCCTCCAGAGTTTCATAAACTAATAATTTTGTTACAGTAGATAGCAACCCCTGTGACTCCCATGTCTAAGAACATCTCATGGCAATGAGCTAGAAGAACTCACCCAAATATTAGAACTATTTTTTGATATGTATATGCAAATGAACATACTCAGGTATAACATACGCTTTATATTAACCTGTTTTGTAGAAAACAAGAAGCACATTTTCTCACAGTACTAGAGTTTAATAAATACACTAATCAAGAAATAAACAGGAGACGAGTAACTGAGAAAACAACAAAACAATGCATCGTGTATGTACAGTTTGTTTCTCTCTTTTTTTTTTTTCTTTTAATCAAAAAATACTGGAGGATATTTCTAGGGGCTAGTATTTATAAATTGTAAAATTGTCCACAACTTTGCTGTTGAGGCTTTTTAAATATTGAAAATGTAAACTTTTTGGTTTTGCTTCCATTATCAGAAATCCTGTATCAGTTCCCTTCACAAAGAATGCTCGCCATTTTACGTTCTTCATGAAAGTTGCATCATTTGGTTCTGGATTACCTTTAAAAGAAAAAAAAACTCTTTTAATGTTTGACATATTTCATTGTTATAAGATGATTTTGTCAGCCATTGTGAGAAACGATGAAGCCCACATTTTTAGTTGATTTTTTTTAAATATATTAAAGTACTGCTATTTATGATTTGGTTGCAGTGATAAAATGACTAATCAGAAATTATCATAGAAATAATTACAAGATTCTCATATCAATACTTTAGAAGCCACATCTTACACTTGAGTGGCTTTGAAGTGAAAGCAGAAAAAAGTATCCATGTATGACCAATATGAATACTACACACAACTATGACACACACACAGTTGTTTGATGTCTCCTCGACAGGAGAGCTACAGACAGCATCAATACACATTTGAAAAGCAATGAAAGTTTAAAATTACTGACATTTTCTTAAAACTAATTAAATATGCTTTTAGTTATGCAGTAAGTTGTCTTAATTGAACAACTTCAGAACTCCTTTAGTGGGTAGGCTAAATTTTTATTGTTCTCATCATATAAGGGAAA
This sequence comes from Nautilus pompilius, assembly GCA_018389105.1. Taxonomy (NCBI): domain Eukaryota; kingdom Metazoa; phylum Mollusca; class Cephalopoda; order Nautilida; family Nautilidae; genus Nautilus; species Nautilus pompilius. The sequence goes on from JACATO010002187.1 coordinate 1,228,353, forward strand.
TTTTCAAATGTTATTTGTTGATTTTGACAGGGTATTTTATTATAGGCTAGAACAGTTGCTGTTTTGAGTCTCTATTATTTCAAACATGTTTAAAAAGATGCATTGCTATTACAATCTCTGTCATCTTCAAACCTTGTCCTGATACCACAATCAATAGTTTTGTTCTGAAGACTGGTTGGCAGTTGGCTGACATTAAAAGAAAAACAGCAGTTTTTTTTATAAAATTAGCTGTAATGTAGTAAGTAGTTTTTATCATAGTTATTGCAATAACTGGCTTTTCCCCATCAAAAAGGTACAAAATAAGGTATGATAAGATCAGTAAAATAAAGAATTGAAATGAAAGCAAAAGAAATAAGTTGATATGAGACTCTTGCCTGAAATATATATTGTTTAATTTCTTTGCTACAGGTAAACAGGGAGCCAGTAGTATGACTAACATAAGGCTTCCAAGGAAGGGAAAAAAACTTTATTTGAATTTTAAACTGGTTTGTAACACAGGCTGACTTTGCCATTACACATTTTCTTTCTTTCTTTTTTATTTGAAGAATTTCTTTGTGCTGCATCTAGTAGAATATTCAGACAGGAGTAAAACAATGCACATTGTGGAAAATATTAAGCTTCATCAAATAAATAAGACAAGAATAGAGTTAAGAGAACAGAAAAGGTTTTGTGCAGAGTAAAAGAATCAACAAAGTGAACACATCAGAAAAAACTTAAATGCTAAGAATTTAGAAATGGGTGTTCTTAGTACTTGTGTGTGTACTGTACTCACCTCCTGCCCCATTGATTAAGTGAACAGGAGCACCTGGGTTGTAGTAATTCATTTTAGTGACCTGGTTTTTGTAAACAGGGTAGCTACGCTCATAGTGGTGCACATGGCCACTCAGGTAAACGTCGACATTCTGGAGAAAAAGCATCTCTTCCAGATGTGAGCGGAACACTGCTGCCTCCTCGATGCACTGCTGTGCAGCAATGACTGAGCTGCAGTAGAGAGGTCGGTGACCAAGGACGATAACCCAAGGCACCTTAGCCCTGTTGTTGTTTGCTCGCACCAGGTCTCTCTCCATCCACTGATGCTGCGAAGAATTTGGATGGAATCCATGCTCAGTAGAAAAGGACAGAAAATGAACCCCCATGTAGTCATAGGAATACCAAAATGGAGAGTCTGATCCACTTTCATGATATGGCATCTTCAACCAGTTCAAATATGCAGAGAATCCGAACTGCACTTCGTGATTTCCTGGAATCACCATATATGGGATTTTGGTTACAACGTTTTGAATTTTATTCATGTATTCCATCCAGATGTAGGAATTATTACCATCTAGTTTGCCAAAGTTGTCAGCATAGCTGATGTCACCTATATGAATAAGCAGCTTCATTTCTGATGTTGTAGTAAAGTTCAAAACAGATTCAATTGTCTCTTCACAGTTTGTGACGCCTAAATCTCCAATTATCCCTATAAGTCGTCTTCTCTTTGTTGGTGTGTTCAATACAGCATTTTGTTCCATTCTATGTACTGATGGATGTTCGAGTTTTCTTAGCTGTGGCAAAGCATTTACTTCATTAATCGGACAGCACTTTGGGATTTCTGGTCTTTGAACAGTAAACGTATGTACTTGGCTCCAGCCGTAGTTTCTGTCACCGCACATGTAATATACTGGACCATATAAATTCTCCACTTTTGTCAAATCCATGTCAGCCATATTCAAAGTCCATTCAAATTTCCCCCCTGTGTAGGTGTATGCCTTTCCAAATGCTGCTGCTTTACCTTCTGACTCCTGACTGCGAAAATAACAGACTGGTTTGAAAGTACGATTCTGAAAGGAGTATGGTGTTAGCCATATTGCTCGCATCTTACTATGACCTTTCAGTGCTAGATGGAGTCCTTGTACTGGCTCCCTGCTTAGGATAATTGGATATGTGAGGGGATGAATGATTTTATGTTCTAGAGACGATGCTCGCTCTTCTGGTTCTGTTGTTCCACACAGTACAGCAAAAAGTGGCAGCCACATCCAACAGCAAGTCATTCTGATTTTACGCCTGAAAACAAAAAAGACTCATCACTTTTATTTGGATATACATATATATATATATATATACACACACACACACACACACTAGTTTTACAATTTTTTTTTATAAAAGTTAAATTTTCCAAGAGAAAAAGGTGATGGTGGAAGATGCTAATAAGTATGGATGACTGATTTTATACTCTAAAAGGGTTAATTAATTTTTTTAAAAATCCATTTTTGAAATGTCTTTTTTGATATTAAAAAGAAAATTGAGGCAGCAAAGAACTTGACAATGTACTTCTTGCAGTTAGCACAAAGAAATTAAAATTTCTAGAATCTGATTTGTGAAGGGATTATCATTAAGGAATTTTAGTTCATTAGCCACAAACTGAAGTACATACTTTGGAAAGTGATCCCCACAAAATGGGAAGACATTGAATATTTCAGGGTCAAAGCATCTTCGCTGGTGGGTACGGGTTTTGAGTGGGTCTGACTGACTTTGTGCGCCATCTGTCGCTGGTTACTTCTGAAATATCTGTTTAAGCGTGGTGTGGCGTTGTTGTGAGAAAAAAAACCACGGCAAAGGATAGCATATGTGGTTCCAACCGGCAGTTCCTAGTTGAATTAGAAATCTGAATGCTTTCCTTGACAGCTTCAACGAATGGCATTACATGTTGCAGATGTATAAACGAAACAAAATAAAAATGCTATCATCGTGAGTTGTGCCTACTCGGCTACACATTAATTATATTTGCACACTATTAGATCTTGCCTTAACCCACTACTACCCATGGAGGAAGAGAGAGAAACAAAAAACAAAATGTGCCCCAGGAAGAGAAACAGCCATCAATATCATCCCTTAATTCATTAATACTATCGCTGTTTCCACATTTTCCAGTAATATAATTGTGTTGGAATGTTAGCTAATATGTAGTTAGAATCCACAGAAGCAGTTACCAGATGAAAAAATTTGTCCTCGTCCAAGTGTTCAAAATCCCCAAAATTCCAAGAATCCTTATGCAGTCGTTGGGTGCCAACCTTTAACACTTGAGTGGTCATGAATGGGTGCAGACGAGCCACCTCTGATACTATGAGTACTACATACCAGCTGCCTGCTGCTTTTGAGATTTCTTTAATTATTTTGAAAACCTTTATTTGGTTCCTTAATTCAAAATTGTTGGCTCTAATATTTTTTGGTTGTTTGGCATCTACGCTGAACTCTTTCTACTAAATTAGCACCCTCTTTCAAATAAGGGCTCTGCTTTAAAAGCAGCACATTAAATGTAGTTGCAGGAACAAAACTCAGAAAAGTTTCTGCCCCTCTATGCAAAATCATTAGGAAATCGCAAGGCATAAGTTCAGCTTTAATAAAATTACGATATTTTATTTTTAGCATCAGACAGCAAAAGGTTGGGGAAGGGAGGTTCAAATTTCATCTAAGTATAGGCTGATTCAGTGGCAGGTAAGTTACTGGGCTGCCAAGGGTGAGATCCCGCGTTCGGATCATGGTCGGTACCGGCTCGGTTTGCGCACGCCCCTCCCTAGGGTGCCCTCTTCCTCTAGTCGGCCGCGCGAGTTCCCCCCACCTCTAAGCACGAAGAGCTCCAGTAGGGTTTCCCGTAACTCTGTCTGGTTCCCCCAACCGTGCTCGGGTAACTCGCTCGGTCGCCGAGGCCGATACTCCAGCACCTCTTCCCCGAGGGGCGTTCTCAAGACCTCCGAAGTCAGAACAGGGGACCGCACAGAAGATCCACATTCCGCCTCCACCCACCCTGTAATTCCACCCGGCACCGTTTGCTTCGCCAGCCGACAGAACAAAAATGGAAGTGCCTTACCGAATCCGAGCAGAAGGTCTGGACCGAAGATCGTGCGTGCGCCGGGCCGAGAGAGGGGTATGGGTGGCTCTTGGATGGGCGCCAGCGTTGGTCACGTGGCTTCCTGGGGGGTGCGCGACGACGAGGAAGACCGTTTTTTTTTTCGGAACTCTGCTGAACCACATTCAGAGACCATTTTCCGGCCCGGCGGTCGTCTTGAAAGAAGATTCTTCAAGCCGACTGACAAAGGTGCAGACTCTGGGAATTAAGAGTCTCTCATCCGATCGAGCCGGACGCCACAGGCGCCTACAAATTTGGCGTCGTCGTTTTAAAGGGACAATCTCGTGGGGGAAGAGGGCTAAGTGGAAATCTCCGCCACTATCTGCGTAATCCCGATCTATGAGCGAATTATCTTTTTGAAGCAATATCTAATTAATAATTAAGCGGAAAGCACTGCCGTTATCGATTACTTGTGACGTCACTAACGGTCACGTGATTAACCGATACGGACAGAAAACCTCGCCAGTTTCGGTTTGTATTTTTTTCTTTTTAAGAACTGAACTTTGGTGGACAATTAATTCAGTTATATCAAAGTTTCAGAGAAGGTTGTGTGCAGCGGCCTCGCTCCATGGAAATAAAATTACGGATTCCCCCCCACCCCTTTGTTTCGCTTTTCTGTCAGGGGAAGTCGTCGTAGAGAGGTTTGTAGGCAGCCACAGTTTCCATGGCGGGGGCGGTCTCTCTCATATACAAAAGAAATAAAAACCAAACAATTAAGTATTCGCTAGGCGGGTGCTTTAACCCTAACGAGACGCCAGCGGCTGGTCTTTTAGGGCCGCCTAACATGGGGTCCTTAAAAAAAAAAAACTGTGAAGGGGGAAGTATGTATTTCGTACAGGTAAGCTGGCGGCTGGTGGACCCTCTACATACAGGGGCGAGGCGGGCCCCATCTCCGTGTAGTAGTCAGCCGGAGGCCTCCATTTCCCCTCTCGGCGATCCTACCTCTGTGTGTGTCATTGCTTAAATATGGTAAGTCAGTGTTTTATGAAAACCTCGGGTAGTTTCCAGGAGTTTCGGAACAGACCACACCACACTAATTCAAAAGTAAGAAAAACCCATTTACCTTTTCTTGTTTAGCTGGTAGTTGAGCAGCGCTGTGTATTTTATGATATTCACTACCGTAGATAAGTCCGGAACTTAAAGATGTTCCCTTATATATACACAGTAAGTATTCCTCTAGAAAGGAAGGATAAAGTTCAGTGTTTTACCCCCGAACGGTGGTGTGCGATCACTATGCGCTACACACATGGTGGTCAACAGTGGCCGGTCTTATTTCTTCTCAGCAGGCGACCAAAGGTCTTGTTTGATTAAAGATGTATGCTAAACTTGGAATCGTTAAACAATAGTTATTATTCGCAGTCATTGTCCGGTGGAAAAATATTTCTAGCTATTTCTCTTCCCGTTAATTAGTGTCTCCAAGGGAGATTACCCTGGCAGGGGAGGGAGGGGGGGGGCTTAGTGCCAAGAGAGCCCGGCACTGCTGACTTCGGCAAAGAAATCCTTAGCGGAACTCATCGCTTTTAGGTGGGACCAATGGTTAGGTTAGCCTTCTGGAATGGCCGAGTTCGACCCTCGTTTCGGCGAAGGTATCTCTCCATGGCGGGGTTTCTTCTTTCCCAGTCAGTCGCTTGGGTTTTCTTCCACATCTAAAGAGTGAAAGTGCCCCTGTAACAATTTCTCTCAGGTTAGCGCCCTCTATCGCACGACCGGGCCATCACGTTCGCTCACCAGGATAATCTCCCTTGTAAAGACCGATCAACGAAAAATAAAGATATTATTTTGCTCCCTTAAACCCGATATACAGCTCGTGTCAGTCGGTAACACCTACAAATAGGTGTTCACCCACTTATAGAGCGGGTTATGTTCTGGGTTACTGATTTTCGTTAGGGCAGGGTTAAAAGTGCATTCTTAGAGGGGGAGACAAACGGGGGGGCTGGTTGTTATAACACCAGCAGTTCCTGATTAAACGTATAGACGAAGATATAATCGAAGTCATACGCTTTGACCTTCCATCGATGGCTAAAGCGAATGCTCTTATTTATGTGGAACTGTGTCCACACGAATCACCGAAGTGTTGCACACGAATGACACGTGACAAGTCGGCTTAATTCACAACAGCAGTTGGAGATCACGTTAGACACCTTTTATTGAACAAAAACAAAAAAAATAACTTACAAGTCAGAGAGAGATGAAAGGGCCGCGATACCTGTTAACGACGTTTATTTATTCACACACCACAAGTTTTATAATACAAGAGAAAACCGATAAGTTCGGAGATTCTAACGCAAAAGGAACAGTTGAAGCTTATTTGGTGGGATCAACAACGGGAATTTAACTTGGGAATGGTTCTTAGTCCAAGAGAGTCTGAAGGGTGCTATGCTCGTGTTTGGAGATGATTTTACGGCAGCAGACGTGTAAGTCGGGACACCGCCGGTCAAAACCAAAGAAGTTCCTTCTCACGATACCAAGGGAGATAAACCTATCGCGGGCATGTTTGTCATTGTTTGTATTTATGATGGCTTCATCCTAACAATACATTTTACAAAGTGAAGAAAAGGTAAAATGCTTATTACAACTTTAAAATTAAAAAACAACAACAAAACAAATGGAAAAACAACAACAATGAATATAAAGGCACTAAAAATAATATTAAAAAAAAGACAATGGCCGAAAACACGTTACGGCGACAACACGATATCATAATTAAGAGAAAACAAATGGAAAACAGAGTAAACGCAGGTGCAAGAAGCAAATAAATGAGAGTTAGAGAAACAAGCTCAGAATGCTGCTCAACTGAGTATTATAAAAAAATTGGTTTTACAGTAATCGAAGCAAAAACCAGTTAAAGGTAAAACAAACACAAAATTGAAGTTTCAGAGAACATCGTTCCAGCCATTTATCTACCCAAAAAAAAAAAAAACAAGACAGGAGAGACCAGAACAATGCCGAAACTTTATTCAACGTCTGTGCAGTTTGAATTTTTTTTAAGGTAAAAAAAAAAACAGAATTACGCTGTTACTATTTTTTCTAGTATAATTTTCCTTCATCAGTGAGCCTAAGTCAGACAAATATCCCGCTTTTGTTTCGCTCGACTTCTGAGGCGAGAAGAGAACTATTTGAACAGCGAGTTTAAATACTAAAACTGAGAGTCAGCCACGGCGCAGGTTTTCTGTTTCGTTTCGTTACAGTTACACATTTCCTCTGTTGTTTTTTTTTGCTCTATCGTTCTGATTCCTGGCGATCTTGGCAGCAGTACAGTTTAATACACGAACGGACAATCATTTCCCATCACCTTATTAGTAGTAGCCGAACTGAACAGGACCTCAAAGATTCGACGATGAGGGCTGACCATTTGTGTTTCCTTTTCCTTTTTAAAAAAAAAAAAAAAAATTACCCCGGAGTTGAAACAGAGACCTGCTAAGCTAAGTTTTAGCGTATTTATTTATTCATTTACCTTTTAGCCAGCTGCGCCACCTAGCGTCTGTCTTTCTATACATAGCTTAGTATGCTTAATTATCCCCCCCTTTTTGACAATTAATCTAGATCTCACTGTCATGTCGAGCCTCCACTCTCTACGGTTTCCTTTCTTTTGCCGGATTAAGTGCTAATCCAAGGATCTACACCAGAAAAGATTTATTAAAGGTACAAAAAAAGTCGACTTAAAGTGCATGCGTATTAAATATAAATTTCACGACAGAACCTCATCTGCAATCATGGGTCGCGTTTCACCGCTGATCTTCTGCAAAAGATTCCGAAAAGTTCCATTCTGAATTCCCTGCTCAGCAAATAAAAGAAGAAATTGGTGCTGTTATTGACGTACATCAATAGCTGGGCGATTGCCCAGAAGAGTTTCCCATATTTCTTGACCAAGATTGTTCTCTGTGCGACCATAACCACATTGATGGGCACATTAGTGAACACGAATAAAAGGTTCAAGCTCAGAACGATCTTCAGATTATTTGACGCCCTGTCTCTTCTCTTGTTCGGTGTATTTCTTGATGCCATAGCCACGTGCCGGTCCCCGAATCCTTTGTTTAGTCTCCACAAAATGGCGCAGTTACTACAAAGTAAAATAGCCGCAGGAATGTAAAATGACAATGCGAAGTACAAAGGGATCCAGACATATATGTAAAAATTGTGATAACTGTCGCTTACTGGATTGCAATCGGGTACTGTGTTGTTTTTTCTATAAATGACAGCGAATCCGTAGAGAACGTGAGAATCAACTATCAGGAAGACGACCCACATTGCTAGCAGCTTTGCGGGCGCTAACCACTTTCTGCTCTCCTCTTTCCAGGTGTCCAGGGGCCGATAGATGGAGCGAAGTCGTTCTACCGTGACGAACACCAGCGACCAGGGCGCCATCTCGGCCAGAGAATAAGAAACCCACAGATGGATGCTGCAAGCTAGCGAATGCAGCTCTCGAATTCTTATCGAATAGAAGAAGCGGAGCCATTTCGGTAGAGAGGAACAGTAGAGAAACAACAAATCGATCGCTGCGATTAAAGTGAGCGAGGACGAAATGGCGGAGTTTCGCATCGGCTTCTTGCAGAGCACCGCGATAGAGAGAACGTTTCCAGAGGTTCCGCAAGCCATCAGAACTGGCCAGCAGTATTTCCAAATATTTCTAACCAGGTCGTCCTCGAACTGTTTCCACCCATCTGGATGCTCACGGGACGAATTCATATTTCTCTGGCGCCTGATTTCCCTGTGTGTGGGAGGGAGTCCGGTTATAAAGCTACTTGCAGACCAGTTCACTGTGCCGCCTTTTCCTTCTGCCCGGGGTTCTTCTCTATGAACGCGATCCAATTTGTGCCAGCTCAGTTCGGCGCAAATCCGGCCGGGGTTGGACTATATCACGATCTTTCCCTTGCCATCAGCGTACTACAGCATTCGGTAAGCGCTTTCAGACGGCTTCTTGCTGGTTCTGGCTCTCAAGACATCCCGCGTTTCCTTTTTATCGAAGTGAGTCTGCTCAACTACAGAGTTAACACCCGTAACCCTGAATAATTAATAAGCCAAATCGGTTGGTCTGACATCCCATATTCGGCCCTCCAATTTCGAACCAATGCACGCGCACACACTGCCCCGTAATTTCCATAATCAATGAGCTGGAGAGAAGATGGAGCCAGTCAACGCCAAGTTTAGATTCGAGCCCGATCTTGTTTCTGGAATCACGGTGATGACAGACATGGCTAATTATCCCAGCAAAACAGGTACTGGCTGGAAAAGCTGCGTTTATTCTTTTATCGATATCTATTTTTTCTAACCTGATTGATATACGGTTGTCAATAGAATTCTATGGATCTACCTTTAGTACCCCACCAACCGCGATATTTAGGGAAGTCTGGTAATTTTATAAAAGCAGAAGAGAAAACCTAAACCTGGCGGTACAAACGAGGCTGGAAGGTAGATTAGTGTTCAAAAGGTGCGTCACCAAAACGGTCCAACATTAAAGAATATTTAGATAAATGGATCGTAAACTCGGACCTCATCAGCTCTTCTCTTCACCTGCTGCCTGTCTACTCGTGAAAGATGTGCGGAATACAGTTATACCAGGGGAGATCATAATGATTATACCAGAGGGATTATAACAGTTACACCAGGGGGGATTATAACAGTTATACCAGGGAGGATTATAGCAGTTATACCAGGGGAGATCATAATGATTATACCAGAGGGATTATAAAAGTTACACCAGGGGGGATTATAACAGTTACACCAGGGGGGATTATAACAGTTATACCAGGGAGGATTATAACAGTTATACCAGGGGGGATTATAGCAGTTATACCAGAGTGGGGATTATAACAGTCATACCAGGGGGATTATAACAGTTATACCAGAGGGGTATTATAACAGTTATACCAGGGGGGATTATAGCAGTTATACCAGAGTGGGGATTATAACAGTTATACCAGGGGGATTATAACAGTTATACCAGAGGGGTATTATAACAGTTATACCAGGGGGATTATAGCAGTTATACCAGGGGGGATTATAACAGTTATACCAGGGGAGATCATAATGATTATACCAGAGGGATTATAAAAGTTACACCAGGGGGGATTATAACAGTTATACCAGGGGGATTATAACAGTTATACCAGGGGGATTATAGCAGTTATACCAGAGTGGGGATTATAACAGTTATATCAGGGGGAATTATAACAGTTATACCAGGGGGGATTATAGCAGTTATACCAGAGTGGGGATTATAACAGTTATACCAGAGGGGTATTATAACAGTTATACCAGGGGGGATTATAGCAGTTATACCAGGGGGGATTATAACAGTTATACTAGGGGGATTATAGCAGTTATACCAGAGTGGGCATTATAACAGTTATATCAGTGGGAATTATAACAGTTATACCAGGGGGATTATAGCAGTTATACCAGAGGGATATTATAACAGTTATACCAGGGGGGATTATAGCAGTTATACCAGGGGGATTATAACATTTATACCAGGGGGATTATAGCAGTTATACCAGAGTGGGGATTATAACAATTATAACACGTGAGATTATAGCAGTTATACCAGAGTGGGCATTATAACAGTTATATCAGGGGGAATTATAACAGTTATACCAGGGGGATTATAGCAGTTATACCAGGGGGGATTATAACAGTTATACTAGGGGATTATAGCAGTTATACCAGGGTGGATTATAGCAGTCATACCAGGGGGATTATAACAGTTATACCAGAGGGGTATTATAACAGTTATACCAGGGGGATTATAGCAGTTATACCAGGGGGGATTATAACAGTTATACTATGGGATTATAGCAGTTATACTAGGGGGATTTTAACAGTTATACCAGAGGGATTATAACAATTGGATATTCACAGGCGATGGTCATTCAAATAAACGTTTCGGAGCGAAGCTGCTTCACCTGCACCAATGAACCAGTCTCCAGGGTTATTAAGATGAGATGGGAATTTCTATGCAGTTCGCATTTGCTATATCCGCGCAGTGGAAGAAAAGACCTCCGACCCAATAACCGTAACCGTCCCTTTGTGGGATGCCGATACTGTGCACGCAGCCTCGCTGCCAACCATTACAGGTCCTGTGTTGATGGAGTGGCAGACGTCAGGCGGAAGAATGCCGTCCGAACATCATTTTACGCGTGGTGCAGAGCTGCGACGACTCTTCGAGAGAAGCCGACCCCGACAGGTGTAAAGGCCGGTGTCTCCGCTGTTACGGATATTTAATAACGATTTTAAAATAATCAGCGAACCAAAATTTTCGCGAGGTAGAAGAAGGTAATTAACGTTTTAGTCCACTGTTCTGCGCGGGGTTGCGAGCAGGTCCCCCCGACTGACCCCTCTTCCCACCCACCCACCAACCGGGCAAGAACCGTAAGAGAGGCCTCTCCGGTTTCCCTTCTCCGTCTGTTAATGTCGCATACAGTTCTCACAGAGCGCGGTCAAAAAGATGGCAAACAGCGAACCATAGCGCAAAAAAACAGGGAAACTGGTCATCTGCCTGGTGCTCTTTTTTGCAACCTGGCCAATAACTTCGCCTGCCAATAGGTTCGCTTCCAGGACTCACCCGTTTTTTCCTCCTCCTTCTATTTATTATCTAGAACGTTGGCAAGTGTAGAAAGGTGAGTAAGGGTTTGTGACTTCTCCCCTCTCTCCATCTTATTCTCACTTTCTTCTCTTCTCTTGTACCCCGAGTTACTATTCAGGCACCGAACAGAGAATTAGCACCTGATTTCACACACAAAGGGTTTATTGCACTAATTATGCGAGAGAATTATGGTTAATTAGCCGCAGCCTTGAAGATATAACGAGAACATCATTACACAGTACTTAAACTAGCTGACTCTGCGTTGCTAGGTAACATCAAAAGGTATTATTATTATTATTATTATATTATTATTATTATTATTATTATTATTATTAATGGAATCAGCGATATTTAGTAGTTCATTTGATGACGTCATGGCGACGGAATCGTGCGAATGTTTTTCCGGGTCCTTTGAGATTAGGCCCGCCCCAGGGATGCTGCAGGCGCTGGTTGGGGGTGGGGGGGGGCTCGCTCGAAGAAAGTCCCGACAAGCACGCGGACGATGTTCAGGAAACCCTGTGGCCCGATCGCCGGACCACACACGGCGCAGTAGCCACGGAGGACCGGACGGTCACCGCGAAGGCGTGGAAAGATGGCTCGCCACACCAGGATGCTTCCGATTCTAAAACACGCCCGCCCGTAGACCCGGATGAGAGCCGCTCGAGAAGTCCGAGGCCGGTTTCAACCGCAGGTTGGAACCAATTTCGTAGCTGCATCGTTCTGCTGTGGCGACCGCCGCCGGTGCCGGAACATGGACAACGTTGGCCGCAGTCGGTAAGATCCAGGGCGACGGCCATGACACGTTTCGTGAAATGTCTCAACGAAGCTGAAATGGCTCCAGTGGCCGGATAGAAACCGAACGCGAATTCAAGCTTAAATTTACTCGCCACAGCCGTTTCGAACAAATTGCAAAATAAAGGGTCGCACCGAAAAGTTTCTTCCGAGATGATGTGATAAATTTAGCAATTATTACTGAATCTAATTTCTACTGATGTGCATTTTTCTACGCCATCCGTCTCGATCTATGTATTTTAGCAGACCAGTTGAAGTTGAGAGTTTCTTTAAAAAGCATTAGACCGCGCCGACTGTCACCTATCAAAACACCCGCCTGATGCTTACAATTCCGAGGTATGTTTGAAGGACTTCATGTGTACGAGGTTAAAAGTCCTGTAAATGGAACAGCAAAAATAATAATAAATAAGCGTGAACACAAGTAGGAGGAAAGATAGCTGGTAGGATTTCCGATGACTGTATGCTCTTCCGGGAGACAGTTTAGATCGAGCATGATTTATATTTACGTATCTTTCGAAGTTAGGGGTTTCTTTTGTCGTTGTTGTTGTTTTAAAAAAGGGGGGAGAGTTAAAACCTTATCAGGTAATAAAATAACGATGTTCAGTGTGCAAATCGAGAAAGCAGATGAGCTAGCGAAAGCTGGTGCACAGGAAGACCAACCAGACAACAGCGTTAGCTTTCGGGAGAAGAGGATCATCATCAGAGCATTATTTAGGCCACAGTCAGAAAGGGACGACTACCACCTACTGTCCAGAGACCAGCAAGTGACTCTGGTGAGACTCCGAACCGGACACAATCGGCTCAATGCTCACACGAGCCGAAAGTTTAAGCTGGCACCTTCACCAACCTGCTCCTGCGGTCAAGAGGATCAGACAGCTGAACACATTCTACAGAGATGTTCGTTTCCGGAGGGAGGGAGAGACGGAAAATGTGGCCAACAGCTACTCCGTTCAGAACAAAACTCTATGGCAGCAGGCAGGATCTGGAGAAGACGATTAGATTCATCGCTAGCTGTGGGATGACATTTTAGCGGCGAACGCTAAGAAGAAGAAGAAGTGTGCAAATTCATTCTTTTACCTAATTTTGTGTGTTATAAAAACCATAACCAACATTTTTACCTGGCATTTACAACAATTTAAAGAAATACTGAACTCCGTGTAAGTACGGCTTTGGAATTTTGATGTCACTCACTTATGATGTGAAGATAAATTTTCTTCCAGTCTAAACTCTACTTTCTTCAGTAACTAATTAAAAGAAATGCTTAGATTTATCCGAAACTTTTCTTAGTTATTTTCAGTGTTAACCCCAGCGTATATTTCAGTATTACATGAAAATCTGTACATCTGGCATCCACAGCACTTCCGATATTATTTATATAATAAAGAAGAAAGGTCTAAGACCGAATCTTGTGGCACACCACTGCAGACTGACGATACTTAGCGTA